>JAFELO010001895.1:140016-171997 GCA_017140195.1 Eumaeus atala
AGTCAGGTGCGTGTGTGTGCCGGGCAGGTGCTGCGCAGGAGCTCGGGTCGGATAAAATATATGTTAAGACTACTGTTTCGTTTCCTACCACAGGCGTGTTCCGAGCGGACATAAAGTGCAAGTTCAAGATAGTGCCGTCGGCGGTGGAGAAGCTCATGGAGAACACCGAGAAGACCATGCGTCACGCCATCGAGGTGGAGGAGGGGGTGCCTCTGGACCTCGTCACCAACTTCGACGAGGTGTGCGCGGAGATCAAGGAGAAGCTGCAGCACATGAGGGACCACCCGCGCCGGGACGAGAACCCGCTCATATATCACCTCGACGTGGGGGCCATGTACCCCAACATCATACTCACCAACAGGTAGCTCTGCGACCCTTCAACCGTTGCGTCAGTTTAGTGAGAATGTATGGAAGTTTACGTGTGGGCCATTTACTAGTTACTACTGAGCTTTATTATATTTCTTTGTTTCACTGAACTTTAGTATATTAATGTTCCTTTACATCAGCTAGGCACCAGAATCATACAGGTTGTCCCGGCACAAACCGAAATCTAACCTACATTGCACAGAAACACATCTTAACACAAAATTATAGTGTGGACTGGATAATATCTTATATATAAAATTCTGTGGAAATGGATGCAAGTGGCTCGAAACCGCGACCTGTGGGGCTCTGTGGAGAAGGGTTATGTCCAGCTGTGGACGTCATCCGGTTGATGATTATGATATAAAATTTTCGTGTCACAGTGTACCTCACTCCTCCGAAACGGCTTTACCAATTTGTAACAAATTCTATGTGCATTTTCAGTAGGTCTGAGAATCGGATACATTTTCCATACCCCTAAGTGATGACACCTGGAAATAATTGATATGTCTAATCCACGTCTGTCTGTCAGCTAGTGATTGTACATGTTTATCTGTTCTACAATATTTTATATATTACATGAAGTAGTTGATGTCTAGGCGCCTATACCAGGGCTAACGGCAGGCAGTTTTAACACATACTTTGATTAGAATAAGTAAAAGTGTATAAATATTTCGAATATTTTTTATCAACCGAACATAATCTGAAACAAAAAATATATGACATGTTTTATAGTAAAAATATCATTGAATCGGATTCGACACAAATACAACAGTTGTGTAAGTGCTTCACTACACATGCAGAACATGAGGTGCAGCCCCAGCCGACGTCCGCACTCATGAGGCGGAGTCGCCTTCCTCTTTGTACGCACTCTGCTGCACAAGCCGCGACGGAGTTTGCGGAATTTTTTCTGACGTTCCAAAATCCAGTAAAATAAGTGTAATAACTTCTTCTGACCGAGCGAAGACTGTAAAGAAATGTGATGTCAAGTTTCAGTTGCATGAAACTGACCCCGACACGTTACATGGTACTTTCTGTATCTTAAAGAGAGCCACGTGTCATTGCACTGACTTCTCTTCCAATCGTACTTGTAATATGATTTTATCTGGGCCTCAAGTATTTGAAGAATAGTTTACACGTTCCTGAGAAAAAGGTTTGACAGACACACAGACAGGTGAACATCCGTTCTGTCTTTTTAGGTACGGAACCCTAAAAAAGACAAAACATACATTCGGTGAATGTGTGGTAACGACTCCGATAGGTTGCAGCCGGCGGCAGTGGCGAGCGCCAGCACGTGCGCCGCGTGCGCTCACAACCGGCCCGGCGCCGCCTGCCAGCGCGAGATGGAGTGGCTGTGGCGCGGAGACTATCGTGAGTAGCGCCGTGCGCCTGAGGCGACGCGCCGAGACTGCTCCGTCGCACCGCCACTACAACACAACTGTCTGTGCAGTACCGGCCACGCGCAGCGAGTACCAGCGCATACAACAGCAGCTGGAGACGGAGAAGTTCCCGCCGCTGCACCCGGCCGGGCCCCCCCGAGCGTTCCACTCGCTGCCCAAAGAGGAACAGGTACGTACTGGTAGACGAGGACCAACAGGGGTTTACACTGGGACGAAAAGGCACAGGTTCCCTCGTAATTGCGCTCCCTTGTGCGCACGTATTCACATGTTGTCAAGATGTGATGCTTTCTGTTACGATTCCACAATAGTAAGTGAACGGGAGCGACCAGATGACGTCACAACTCGTTGGTTTCAGGCAGCGTACGAAAAGAAGCGCTTAGCGGACTACTGCAAGGTGGCCTACAAGAAGACCAAGGTGACGAAGACGGAGGTGCGCAAGACCACTATCTGCCAGAAGGAGAACTCCTTCTACGTGGACACAGTCAGGGCGTTCAGGTACACGACAGGGCACATGGCAGGTGTCACAGTAGCGTTGGAATATTTACTATCCCTTGTGGAGGCAACTGTGACGCTGCCACCAGTTCCGGTCGTAATCCCGATTTATTCAAATGTATTAACTATTTAACTATACATTATATGTTATAATGTGCCATTTGAACGTTTTCTATTATATTGTAAAGACAATTACAAATAAATTGACCCATGTAGGAAATGTGGGAGTACGAGTGTGGGACCACATGGAGTCGGAAGTCGAAATCCCGGGGGGCAAATGCTGGTAAACTTCCAGAAGAAGGGCCCCTTCTTAATTAACTCTTATTTCAAGAAGAGGCCCCATAGGAAGTGGACATGGAGATTGACTTTGTTATGACGGACCGAACGCATGTATTTAGGGATGTCTCCGTGATCAACAGGTTTAAAACCGGAAGTGATCACCGATTGGTTGGAGGCGCTCCGAATACGGGCTTTTGGCGCGAGCGTGTCCGATTAGTACAGTCGACAATCCAAACTAACTTCCAACTAGCCGTGGCAGGTTCCAAAAAAATACAACTGGAATTAAAAAACCGGTTCGTTGCCCTAGATATGTCGGAAACTACAATGGAAATTGACGAGGCCATGAGTGGCTTGATTAATTGCATACGGGGCGTGGGTGAAGGATATTGTAGGAGATGAGATGCTTGGACTTGTGAGGGAACGCAAAGCACACGAAGACGTTACGTCTGCCGATGTCAAGCTTCTTCAAAGCGAATCCGCAAACATAAGCCGAGACTTTCCAATCGCAAATACGCAACGGGTTACCGAAGCGATGAAGCAGAATTTAGGATCGAAGGTTTTTGTGGAGAAGCTTGGAAGAAGTCATCTGACAAAGGTTAGGACTGATTCTAGGGTTACAGTTTCTTTTAAGCCTGAGATCTTATCTGAGAACGAAGCTTTCTACAGCAAGTTGTATACGTCGCACGCTCCTCATCCCGATACCTTGAGCAACGATCCGCTTGCGAGCCTGACACGACATTTGTAAGGCGATCTGTCGGACGTCAGCTTGAGTCAAATTAATCTGACTCTTGCGCACCTTAAAGGGGGAAAAGCTCCGGGGAAGGACGGAATTACAGTCCAGCTTCTTAGAGCAGGAGGCGAACCTGTATTAAGAGAGCTAAAAAGATTTTTAATTATGTGCTTCAGCTGGACGTACCTCCCAAGCCTTGGCTTGGAACTGACGTTGTTTTGTTGTCTAAGAAGGGTGACAAATCACTGCTTCAAAATTACGGACCAATTTCACTTCTTTGCCATACTTACAAGTTATTCTCAAGAGTTTTGACGAATCGTCTCACCACACAGCTTGACGAATGCCAGCCACCGGCGCAGGCCGGGTTTCGCAGAGGATTTAGCACCATGGATCACATTTCCACCATAAGGCAAGTTGTACAAGAGACACATGAGTACAATAAGCCGCTGTGCCTTGCCTTTGTAGACTATGAGAAAGCTTTCAGGTCAGAAAGATGTCAGGTCGATTGGCGATAAATCAATGGCACGCACGCACATATTCACCTCTGTTACATAAGTTCTGGAAGAGGCAACTGTAAAACACTGCAGTTTAACTCTCAATCATTTCTTTACGTAAATGTTTTTTTTTCTTTATAATTGGGATCAAGTTTATATGTGTAGGCGATCATTAGTTACTAAAACTGAAACATGTACTTTCCATTAGATTTATCGCACTATTTTATTGAACCCTATCTCACACTTTCTGATGAGATCTCAATTTATCTGCTTTCCCTTTTATTATCTCTTGTTTATCTTCAAAAAATATGGCAAGTTATTTGTAATAAAGAAAATCATACTCTGATCTCGACTCTTTGTCTTTTATTATTTAAGTATGACATCAAAAAGCCTTGCCTCCTACACCGTAGTGGTGTCATTTCTTGACCACCGTTGCATGGTGCACCCAGGAAAAGGTCTTGAATTAGCTCAAGACGCTGACTATACCTTTTTTTTGTTGACGCGGGGAAACGCATTTACGCGCCTTCAGTGGCGCTGGGTGGGGTCCAGTGGTGTGTGGGGCACATTATATAGTGCCGAATACCCACAAAAACCATCGCGAGGGCCACCAGTGCCGCCATTGGTGGACGAGGGATGTGTCGGTGGCGGTATCCGGGTCTTACCGGAGCCATGGCATCCCCTCCCTCCTTAAGCCACGTCTCGTTCAATGCCAAGATTTCGACGTCGTGTCTAGGGAGCGCAAGCACCAGCTCCTCGTGTCCAGTACCTAGGGAGCGTGGGTTAACAGTACCAACGCGGATATTCTTAATTCGTGCCATTACTTACATAACATGTAATAAATATTATATACATGACATTGAAATAAGATACATACAAGAACAAAATTTATTACAATACAGACATTTATACTGTTCACATAATATATTATAGTCTGCCACAGTAAGATACTAATAAAAATATAAAATATAATAGTACAATATAAATAATACATATAACATAATATGACATAATTACTTATACTAACGAATAAGATTTGGCTATAATTTACTGTTCCCATACATGCGCAATATATGTTATGTTTCCAAATAAAAAATTGGATATAGTAATATTCTACATAAAAATATATTATGAGATTTTGCGGCGTCGTACTATTTTTGTAAAAAAAATACTATGCATGTGCATAGTCTATACTATTGTCAACAGAGGACACAACACGAACACAAGTAAAATTATAACTAAAAAAAAACCGGTTTTAAAATATATAAAATAATGTTACAAAATGACAACATTCAAACATATCAGGAGCAAAAAACCTTTTCAATGTCGCGAGAGGACCTAATGCGATATTTAGCGCGAGGTGCTGTACGTAAGTACAGATTTCTTCCAATAACGTAGTTTAAGTAATAATTTGAGTAAGAGACACGGACTATATGTTATTTGAACTACCGCCAGCCGCTATTATTATATTATATATTATAAGTAATAGTACCAACATAATGTAAAGACGGACTACTACTCGACTTTTGATTAGAGAGCCTATAAAGTCGCGCCTCGAACTGTAGGGACATGTTTAGAGTCGTTGTGCTTACTGAAGTCCCGCTTTTTCCAGAGATCGGCGCTACGAGTATAAAGCACTGAACAAGCAGGCCAAGGCGCTGGTGGTAGCTGCAGTGGCCAGCGGAGACGCGGCAGAGGTGAAGAGCGCGCGCAGCCGCGAGGTGCTGTACGACTCGCTGCAGCTGGCGCACAAGTGCATCCTCAACTCCTTCTACGGCTACGTGATGCGGCGCGGGTGAGTGACGCGCCTGCGCCGACTGGACCGCGTGCAGGCGTGTACACACGCGCGCAGGCTAATACTGTACGCACACGCACACCCCGCACCGACTGGAAGAGGCATGTCCTGACACAATGTGGATAGGTGTGCTCTCTTACTCCTATCTCGCCTTCTCATTGGCTTTACAATTAAATAACGTTATTTTAATTCTCACGCATCAGGATTGCGATATTGAGTAAAGGTATTTATGTTTTTATTTAGTTTTGTGAGCTTGGGAAGTTAGAATTCTGTAATCTCTCCGTCAGTTCTAAGCAGTAAATTAAGATGGAAGTTGCACCAATTTTTAATTTACATCTCCGGGCATACAACTTAAAAGTGCACCTGATTTCATGCAGTAGCTTGTGCATTGACACACATTCAGGAAATCAAAACATTTAGACGGGGACAAGCTGTCGTAAGTACTGCAGGTGATAGCACCCTCAAACATGTTTTAACATGTTGTTTATTCAAATTAAAAACTGTGATAATCTAAATAAACCCAAAGCAATTTCAAAAATAGTATTTTTACTATATTTAAGTAAAATAGAAAACAATACCCATTTTGTTTTTAATTGTCATTTTTGCAAATTTGTTTTTTGTCAAAAAATTGTGATCGTTGAACACAATGTTACAGTGTTTTATAATTAATAATAACACAAACATGAAGAGTTTGTTTGCTTGTTTGAAGACGCTAATCTCAGAAAGTACTGGCCCGAATTAAAAAATCTTTTTATGTTCAACAGTCCATTTATTGAGGAAGGCTATACACAATGACGCTACGACTAGCAGGACCGCTTGTGTAGTTTTTGTTTGTGTCCGTGGAAAAGTATCAAACATACATCGGTACCTACAAACTTAGGCATTTATAATATCAGTTGATTGTGTGCCGCAGAGCGCGCTGGCACAGCATGGAGATGGCGGGCATCGTGTGCTACACGGGCGCCAACATCATCATGCGCGCGCGCGAGATCATCGAGCAGGTGGGGCGGCCGCTGGAGCTGGACACCGACGGTGACTAGCCACTTGTATATAGTTTAATCAGGCGTAGCTAACAACGTAATTATTTATAATTACTTAAATATGTAATTATAAATAATTACGATGTGGTGGGTGGTATAATCTTTGATTTGCCGCAGGTATCTGGTGCATCCTGCCGGCGTCGTTCCCGGAAAACGTGACGGTGCTCACCACGCACCACAAGAAGAAGAAGATCAACGTGTCCTTCCCTAACGCTGTGCTCAACGCCATGGTCAAGGTGAGCCGCTCCGCATGCGATGCAATGTTATAACGTAAGGTTATATATTAATGGAAGAAAGAGATACATATACGGGATGAATTATAAGACGCCGGTCATCAGTACTCGATTGTGTTCACCGAATTAGTAATACATATATACATACACTTGACCTAAAAATCTTTTAAAATTGTAATAAACATTCAGCGCGCCTCACAGCTGTAGCCTGGGGTCGTGCACGCCGCACACGCGTCGCGCGGTGCACACGGACTGGGCGCCCGCAGGCACGCATTTATGAATTGAGGATAGGCACGGGCGAGCGTTCAAGGGGTTGTGAGTGAATGAGAAAAACACAATTTCCCAACACTCTTCGTTGGAACGGAAAGTGTAGTGAAATATTTCGTACTGGGAGCCATCTAAATGCACATGTTACACGGCGAGACACTTGCTCACACACTTTTACTGCTGCTAATGTGTAAAGTGTTGTGTGTATATTTGCGAATGGTTAGTTCATCCATGTTGTAGTGTTGTTGAGTTATTTAGTGTGCACCTACTTGCGGGCCGTTAGATCTCCAGTATAGGGCGAACATACTTGCTGAAAATAATGACACTACCGTGAAGTTTACAATGTATTTGTTTTCGTATTTTAATAGGTACAAAGGACCTTTACATACCATGTTTTAAAAATAGAAGCTCTTACAAATCACGTTAAATATTGCAACAATACGGACTGCAATTTGTTATCATTAAATTTTGATATAACTGAAATACATAACTGTATATAATACTTCATTTAAATATAAAATTTTATACTTCTATATATTTCTATTAAAATTTCGAAAAAAGATGATTCAAAACTATTAGCAGGACTGTCCTCACAACTAAAGGATACGTTACATCAATGACTCGTTAACGATTTACCAAGTATATATTTTGCGCAGGCAATTCTGCCATGGGCGTGGCCTGCCTAACATCTGCAAATGCGTATGCACCTGTACGAAAACTACCAAATTGATCACTGACATGGCTCTCGCATGTCCAGTGACGCGCGACACTGGCCCGACAAGGCCGGTTTTTAAGGTCGTGTAGCGGACCCTTCAGAGCAGTGACATGTTATATGTCATGTATGTGCGTACGTCGGCACGCTGCATGTGACCGTACCACTGCAGGTATACACGTGGAGACTCTAGTTAATGTAAAGAGCTGCCTGTACGGAACATTTAGACCAACTTATAACCTGGTGTTCGAGGTACTTTTCACGATAAAACATTCCAGGATCACTTCACCAACGAGCAGTACTTCGAGCTGGTGGACGCCGAAGCGAAGCAGTACGAGCAGCGCTCGGAGAACTCCATTTTTTTCGAAGTGGACGGGCCCTACCTGGCCATGGTGCTGCCGGCCTCCAAGGAGGAGGGCAAGAGGCTCAAGAAACGGTACGCCGTGTTCAACTTCGACGGCTCGCTGGCCGAGCTCAAAGGTTTGCAGCTCGTTTCCACTGGAATAGTTAATGCCTAGTGCTAATATAAGAGTCTGGCACGCCTAGTTGTGGGTCAGCCCGGTGGGCCACGTTACAATGCTATAGAACAGCTAACACAAGGCAAGACGGTTATTTTACAGGAAAACCAATAGCTTGCAACACTTGTAAAAACCGATTAAACAATTTAAAGCCAACTACAGGTTCTCACTACTAGCAACAGATTCTTTGAAATAATATGTGTCCATATCGATATTAAAAATCGAGCTCGCTTAACCAAATAATGAGTTCGTAAGACATCGAAATATAAATAACATCACAATTCAAGTAGCTACAGTTATCATTATCCTAAAATTAGCAGTTAAAGGGCGAATCGGTCAACAATTTCCTAACCGAAGCACAGTTCAAGCTAAGTATATCTAAATCATGTTTTAAACAAATTGACTTTTTGATTGCTTACTCGCTCGACACATAAATGAGTTCTGACGATAGTTGGATTTAGTGACAGGCACATGGATGGGAACACAACGTCGGCTCGACTTGACAGATATTTTGAACGAAATTTTGGACAACAGGTCAGGACAGTCTATGATATTATTAGTAACTTTTATAAGAAATAAAACATCAGCAATTTCTCGTCGAAGGTCCAAGGGAAGAAGAAGGTGGTGTTGGCGACAGATGTCATAATAATTGGAGTTTGTTAGTTTGCTGGGTAATGCGGAAACACATGAACCGCACGAATTTACTGAACGCAAAAAGGTGATCGTGTACTGACCTCTCAAACACTGTGGCGATTATGCACAATTATAGTTATTATGCATATATATAATTTAGAAATAGGGCGGTAGTTGGTAACATCCATTCTATCCCCCTTTTTATGAACCGGCGTGATAAACACCCTCTCACAGTGTGGGTTCTAAGAGAAATATTGAAATTTTTCCCAAGGGTATCGGCAATGGAGAAAAAGTTCTCATTTTTCTTCAATGGAACTCCCTTTATCTCGACATTGTTGAGCCTGTTGATCTTTACTCTGAAGTTCACCATAAAGTCTGGAAAGTTCACCTTCTGGTATAACAATCTCTCCTGTACTTGCTCCTTCTGTGTATAACAATCTCTCCTGTACTTGCTCCTTCTGTGTATAACAATCTCTCCTGTACTTGCTCCTTCTGTGTATAACAATCTCTCCTGTAATTGCTCCATTTCAGGACATTTACGCTCCACCCCTAGCAGACTGTTATTAAATTCATTGACCCTACAGCCAGTAAATTCGCAAGATTTTTTAGTTCGATGATGTCATCTTTAATGGCACGCATCTCCTCCACCAAGGCCGGGAAGCTTGCAAGCTGTCAATTTACATCTCGCAGTTCAGACATTATCATTTCAAGGGATATGGTTTCAGCAGTAGGTCTTGAGCTTGGAGATGCTCCCCTACAGATCGGGCACCTCCAACCTGCACGACAATCCGCACCCAGCTTTCTGTAACCAAATTTCGTGATATTGGCACACGAGAAATCCAAGTGTTTCATACAGCCTTGACATTGAACACCGTCATTGAACTGCTTGTTACATGACGCGCACTTATACATGATAACGGAAGAAAGGTTACAACCACTGCTTATAGGACTAACTGAATGCAGGTGTAAGTTGGATAGACGCACAATCACGACTGTTTATTACTGAGACGATTATTTTATATCGTAAGCGTTTGTGGATGTGGATTGTGGCCTTATATTTATCATATTTTGTATCCAGGGTTCGAGGTGAAGCGCCGCGGCGAGCTGCAGCTGATCAAGATCTTCCAGTCGTCTGTGTTCGAGGCCTTCCTCAAGGGCTCGGATCTCAAGTCGTGCTACGGCGCCGTGGCGCGCGTGGCCGATTACTGGCTGGACGTGCTGTACAGTCGCGGCGCCAACATGCCCGACTCCGAGCTGTTCGAGCTCATAGCCGAGAACCGCTCCATGTCCAAGAAGCTGGAGGACTACGGCGGCCAGAAATCCACGTCCATATCCACTGCCAAGCGGCTGGCCGAGTTCCTCGGGGATCAGATGGTCAAGGATGCGGGCTTAGCTTGCAGGTACACAAATATCAGTCGTTTAATACCTTTGAAAATCAGTGTGACATACCAAGTTTATTAAAGCTACCTACCTCATGTATACCAAAATGAAATTGGTTAGGTCTGGAACCTACCCAGTTTCATCGTAGGTGCATACTATGGATGCTGTGTTGCCATGTCACTTATTTCCAATCTTGAATAACATTGCTCTGATTGAAGCTATTTTGTACTTCACTAAAGCCAACTCATATTGAACTGATGAGTACTCGCACTGTTACTCTCTTCTCCTTACACATAATTTTCTAAATGTATATACCATTTGATACATAATTAAATGAAAATTAACTTTTAAATCACCAAAAATAATTCACTCTAAATTTCATTACACTTTGATGAAGATTTTTATTTATTTACTTACAATATTCCCTACAAACCTTGTAATGGTCAATACTAACGCAAAAAATAATACAAATTGTAATGTTATGCACTTACATACGTATGGAGTATTTCATGTTCACACGTAAAGAAAGATCATATATTATATATAGGTATGCACATTGTAATCAGACTGTGTTACTACATTCTAGATTCATAATCTCGCGCAAGCCGGACGGCGCGCCGGTGACGGAGCGCGCGGTGCCGCTCGCCATCTTCCAGTCGCCGGCGGCGGTGCGGCGCCATCACCTGCGGCGCTGGCTCAAGGACCCCGCGGTGGCCGATGACGTGGACATCCGCGACGTTCTGGACTGGGCCTACTACATCGAGCGGCTCAGCGGAGCCATACAGAAAATTATCACCATACCCGCCGCCATGCAGGGGGTGGGTCCAACTCGTATCTACCACAGGTCCCCTGCCCGTGCAGGGGGTGAGTAGATATCATTGGTCCCAAGGGCAGGACCCTTGGGACCTACGATATCTACCCCGCCATGCCTAATCTAACTCCTGCAGTAGACTGATAAAGGCCGATGATGCTGCCCTGCGACTGTTCTAGTTCCAAATGACCTTTTCTTCGCTACTTTTTTTGAAAGCATAAAACGTTTTGTATGTGGAAGTATATATTTTTTTAGGAAAATTAAGATCATTCCATAAAAAGAAACGCTAATCACTATAGCCTCTAATCTCTATTCGAAATACTCAATGTAGTTAAGTAGGTCAATCCGTGTTGTATTATAATAGATAAATTGTGTATTGTAGCTGGATAACCCGGTGCCGCGAGTGCAATACCCGGACTGGCTCCACAAGAAAATGTTAGCTAAAACGGACAAGTTCAAGACAAGGAAAATCACTGACATGTTCTCCGCCAAGCCGAAGGAAGTGAGCGAGCGGCCGGACGACGCGCCCGGCGACGCGCTCGACGACGCGCCCGGCGACGCGCCCGGCGACGCGCCCGGCGACACGCACGGAGATTCAGTGGTGAGGTTCAACTGCCTATATAACATTGTATGCTTTTGTGAAAGCACAATGCTAGTGAAATATTTATGTTAAACTATTAGGCCAGCTGAGGCCAGTGCGCCCCATCGGTTGATTTATAGTGTTATGTTAAGCATCGGTAGTCACAAATGGAAATTCGTGATATACGACGCCCATAAACATCCGCACAGGTGTAATAAAGATTAGTTAACATCCCACAGCTGGGTAATGCTCACAGCTCAATTTTCCCTTTCTCTCTAATAGGCTTATTGACAAGATTTACGAGACACTGTGAAATCGTATATGTAAACGATTTTTAATTTTTATTCCGATAAGTATTTAGCTAACAAAATCAAATTAAATATTTACGAAAACTTCCTGTGTGAGCCGGCGTTCAGTTAGCCTGCTCACAATATTGTATGTTATGTTGCCTGGAGATAATGTTTTATAGTCTCGTTACTGCACATATCAAACACGGTCAGGATAATATAAATTAACTAACAGTCCACCCGGATTCGCACGGATATTTCACAAAATATGCCAAAAATTTATAGATTTACAAAAATGGAATAATAATAAATTTTAATTTCTGCCTACCATAACAACATCTACCATAACAACATCTGGTCACAATCTGGTGGATCGTTGACGATGTAGGAAGACGATCTCCGTGCAGCAGCCGGTCTAGGATGGATGCGAGTAGCAGGAGACCGGTCGTCTTGGCGTTCATTGGGAGAACCCTATGTTCAGCAGTAGACCAATAAGAGCTGATAATGATGATGATGATAATAGCAACAAACTCAATTTCTGACAGTACGTCTGTCGGGGCAGTTAGTTGTCAATGAGTTCTGCAGCCATATAAGGATCCACTTGACATTTGTTTGACATGTTTGGTTGCAAGATCGAAGTTTTCATAGTGATCCAAATGTTTAAAAAATGTTATAAAGCCTGTGTGAACATATTTACCACACATTTTTTTCAACCGGTCTAGTAGTTTCGAAGCCAATATCCAAATAAACTATCAAATGTTTCCTCTTTATGATATGAGTATAGATATTATATCCAGGCAATTTAACATAAACTATTGTAGTATCTGCGCCGCGTGCGACGCCCTGTAGGAGACGTAAAGTATGTGTATGACTATGATTATGTTACATTACCGTCAAGTGGAGCAAGCACGACCACTTTGTGTCACGTGACTGTAATTAGAAAATGAATATTTTTAATTATGCTCATGTAAAATAAGTATCATTTATACGTGATTAGAATAATGCGCAATGCTTTTCAAAAACATACTTCATAACAGTAACTAACACCTTTTATTAATAAATAAAAGAAATTAGTAGAAAAATAATTGTCTGTGTGTAAACGCTAATTGCCGCGACTAATGGCCGGATTTTAATGAAATGTTTTTGTACTTCAGTTAACAAGCCTGGGTAACAAGGGTGTAATTTGTTTAGAAATTTAAATTGAAAACAGCTGATGTAGAAGTTTTTTAGGGCAAGATTTTTTTTACAAATTATATAAATAAATAATTTGTGGATTTTGGGATATTGGCGTAATGTTATAAAGGATTCATTATATGCTCAGCCTCTAGACGTGGATATAGAAGACATAGGGTCCGGGCCGAGCGCCGCCGGTGTCCCCCGGCCCGTGGCGCACCGTGTCAAGCGCAAGCGTGCCGAGTCGCCGCCACCGCCCGCCACGTGGAGGGAGGCTCTCGGCCCGCCGCCGCCGTTTGGTACCAGCAAGGTGCGTATCCCATGGTCAGCATGTCAACACATACAAATATATTACCGCTCGTAGGCAATAAACATGTCCTGTAATACACGCTTTAGGGTGTTTAATTAATAATAATAAATAGATAGTCTGAAGAAAGTACGCAATGAGTGGCAACACAACTTTCCATAATTAATTTACAGGAGGAGCGTAGGGCGTGGATCGTGTTTCAGAAGAAAAAGTGGGCGTGGCAAATGGAGACGCGCGGCCTGCGGAACAGGAACAAGCGAGGTTCGTACTGAGTAGTTTACACTCGAGCAACAGGAGATAGATATTGTAATGTATGATGAACGGACCCTTTTGACAACTGACGTATCTATGGCTGTTTAACTGAACCACGCGCTACAAGTTACTCTCACGCACATCTTCTGTACGCGAAATAGCATTTTCCGTCTCAACATAGGTCAACCTGAGGAACGTTCAAGCTGTTAAGTTTTAAGTTCGGTCGGCTCGTAACCTCTTCACTATTTTGTGTTTAGCTCATCTCTACGCATCAGTAATGGTCAGACAGATGACACCTCTTCACACATCGCATCCCATATTTTCTCAACTTGTAAAAAATATAATATCTATATTCATACGATAAGTCTCCCAGATATTGTTGGTACATAAATGCTGTTTGTCAATTTATTTCCCATGGACATTAAATGTAAATGTTAAATACACGGAACACATAAACTGTAATCAACTCGGGTTAAGGCGAATTATAAGTTTCCCAAATAACAGAAGATAAGTAAGTACCTAATTGTAATTACATTAGCACCTAGTAGTGATATTATTTTTATTTAGATTTACATTACAATCATTCAAAATGTCCGTAGGTAAACCCGACAGCGACTTGAGTGTACTCCCCAGTACGGGTCCGACGCACACGCTGGGCGGGTTCATCCGCCGTGCGCAGCGCACGCTGCTCAACACGCCGTGGCAGATCATACAGGTGAGTGCATGTAAGACACTTATACTTAGTTACGTCTACGGCTGTATTTTCATTGTTTCCATTGTATGAATGCCAGAGAAAACATTTAAATGATAAAAAGTGCATTGATAGAAACTGCCCATGGAAGTGAAAACTTACCAAATAAATGGAGGCCGTAATTTGTAATATATGGCGAACGAATATCGGTTTTTCTCCCTTTATTCCTAAGGAGTTGGTACGTCGGTTTAGGTGACAGAGACGGGTGAACCGGGCCTGTTCCGCGTGTGGGCGCTGGTAGGCGCCGAGTTGCACCAGGTGCGGCTGAACGTGCCGCGCGTATTCTACGTGAACCGGCTGGCGGCGCGCGACGGCGAGCGCGGCCCGCACTGGCGCCGCTGCGGCCGCGTGCTGCCGCGCGCGCGCCCCGCGCCGCACCTCTACCAGTACCACGTGCCCGAGACGCTGTTCCGCGAGCGACACCAGTCAGTATAACATTTGATATATGATCCCACATACAAGTTCGTTTTAGCTTAGCAAATATATTAAGACACAATTTCCATAACGTGACTTCGAATCTAGAAACTACGTAGCAGAAACTACGTAGTACTGGTAATTTTAAATAATATACGTTGTTGTACAGGGAGCTGATGAGCGAGCTGTCTGCGCCTGACATCGAGGGGATATACGAGACGCATATGAGCCTCGAGTTCCGAGTGCTGGTGCAGCTGGGCTGCATTTGCGTCGTGGACCCGCAGGAGGCGCGGAGGTAACCACTCCGCCCCACGGGAAGACCATCTCCCGGAAGTTTCCGCGTACGTAAACGTGTGCTTGGTTACAGAATCATGCAGTTGGGCACTACCAACATGGACTCGTTCACGCTGGAGCAGCTGCAGTTCAAGAGTGTCGCCCACCAGCCGTATCTACAACCGCAGGTACGCATGCACAAATACGAGTAATACTAGTTTTAGAGCTACCGGAATCATTTGCGCGCTGTCTGGCCTGTCGTTCACAGGTTTATTTATTTATTTATTTTGGTAAGCCTACAGATTTTACATTACATTTACATTCAATTTCAAACAGTAGATATAGTTAAAACAACAGATTGCAAATCCAATAACAGGCTAACTCAGTATTATATAAAGCCATGATAAAGTTCTAAAAGTAAAGACAACAATACTGTGATATAGTTAATTACAGATTATGTGATTCAACACAACAATCAAAATCTAAATTTTACTATACATAATAAGAAACAACAAAATTTCGTCCTACCAGTTAGTTTAAAACTCCATGACGCCTTTTTAAACGTTGGTAAGCTGACCGTTAAAATGTCAATTTTTACCTGTCGTGGTTACCGATGTTTGGCTTAAAACAATTTGTTGAAAAAGTACGGAAATTGCAAAACCTCTGTCCGGGACGAGGAACTGTAAATTACATTTTCTGTAATAACATAGGACAATCTTAAAGGTTTCTTAAAATCTTAAAAAGCAGTATTTGGTCAGCTATCCAACGACGGTCTTCCAGAGCATTTACTTTAAAATAACTTAATCTATCTGCATAGCTTTCGAGTAAAGACTTGGCGTGGTCTGTTAATAAAAATAGAAAACGTTTTTGAACTCTTTCAATACAAATACTCTAGTGGGGGTTCCAGATATTACTGCAGTATTCAAGCGAACTGCGAACGAGTGCATTATATATTCAAGTAAGAGCATTCCTATTCTTGAAAACTTTACAATCCCGCCAGATAAAACTTAACAATTTGTATGATTTACTAATAAGCGTGTCTACGTGGGGAATGAAACTCAGTTTAGTATCTAAAATCACTCCTAGATCCCGAATTTGACTAACTTCCTCTAAAATATTTTTATCTATATAGTACTAACTTTCTATAAAATTACGTTTGCCATGAAATTTTATGTTTACACTTATTAATGTTTAATGGAAGTTTATGTAAGTCCACTTTAGAATTTTATTGATATATTCTTGAAATCGATATGACTCATTTATATTTCTAATAATTTTATACAATTTAAAGTCATCGGCAAACAGTAAAAACA
Source organism: Eumaeus atala (assembly GCA_017140195.1). Lineage (NCBI taxonomy): Eukaryota > Metazoa > Arthropoda > Insecta > Lepidoptera > Lycaenidae > Eumaeus > Eumaeus atala. Next base: position 156,511 of record JAFELO010001895.1, read on the forward strand.
TTGTCGCCTAGATCATCCCTAAATATCAAAAAAAAAAAAAATAAAAAAAAAATATTGGGCCCTAGTGTTATAGAATCATGTCCGTCTTTTTGGGATCTAAAATACAAATATGAAGCAATCCAAGAGTAAAAAGAGCCAAACACACCAAAATACGACAGCTTGTTCAGAAGCAAATTATGAGGAATTCTGTCAAAGGCCCTACTCATATCTGTATATACAGCGTTGACTAGGATATGTCGCAAAATCTGATAGTATTGACATTTTGTTACAAAAGCCATGTTGCTCTTGCCTTAACAGTGCTTTAATGTGATTAGTTAAAATAGGATACACAACATAGACACAGGTCGATAGTTCAAAATATCGTTTACATTTACGCCTTTAGAAATAAGCACTATGTTGGCTGACTTCCATGCACAAGGGAAGATCCCCTTAGATAAGGAAGTATTAAAAATTACATGAAGTGGTTCAGCTAAGGGCTTAAAGCAATTCCTAATAAATATAGCTCGAATGCCGTCTGAGCCTGCTCCCAGAGATACTTTAATCCGCTTTAATGCTTTTTCAATTGTTATGATATCAAAATGCATTGCACTCAAAGTGTTAAAAAGGAAAAAAAAACTATATTTGTGAAGAAAATAGGTAAATTATATATCTATCTTATATATCCCACGACTTCGTCCGCGGAGAATCTGCTAGCGAATTACTAAAAAATTGTGAGAAAAATTTTTGCTTATGTTCATCCTAAGACAACCCACGAAATGTTTATAGGCGATTTCATCAAAATCGGTTCAGCGGTTTGGCCGTAATGACGTCACAGACAGACTGTTACTTTCGCATTTATAACATTACTATGGATGTTCATAGGTGTTATGTGGAGTGCACTTTTGGCTTTTTCAAAAGTAAAATGTGTTAGGACGAAGTTTGTCAAAAGGCGTTGTAAAATGATGGCTGTATAAAATTATAAAAAAGGTAATTGGAAATATATATCGAATTTTTATCCCTACGGAGTGATATTTTATATTCCGTACATCATTTTGTATAATAATACAACTCTAGTTGTTACTTTGTGTTATATTGGTTTGTTGTGCCACAGAACGGAGTACCGCCGGTGAAGCACATATTCCTGTACCAGCACGCGTCGCCCAACTCCAGCCGCAGCATGTGGGCGCTCGTGCTGGGCCCCGTCCGAAGAGGGTACATCTTCGTGATGGACACGGTGAAGAACAACCAAGTGCCCAACATGAACACGCTGTACGCAGCCGAACGGACCGCCAAGTATGTAAACATGTGGCGGAGAATAAAAGAATATGACGTACGAGAACTAAGGAACTTGACACTCGATCACAAAATTAATGAAAGAGGGAACATTAAGTGCCATTACTATATTATAGTAAGCAGAGAAACATTTTTTTTCTGAACTTTCAATACGTTTGCAGGATTAATCTTGGCACGGAGGAGAGCACGCTGCCGAGTGCGGATATGAAGTGGGAAGTGACGGCGGAAAGCGAGGGGCGGGCGGTGTGGCGAGGCGTACAGCGCGCGCTGGCGCGGTACCGTGATGAACGCGCCGGGCCCACGCTGCTGGCGCTGCAGACGGCGCTGTCCCCCGCCGCGCTGACGCAGCTGGTGCCCGGTGCGTATAGTAGGTGTGGCGAAGACGCTGGTGCTCGGTGCCTACAGTAGGTGTGCCGGAAAGCGAGGGGTGGGCGGTGTGGCGCGACGTACAGCGCGCGCTGGCGCGATACCGTGACGAGCGCGCCGGGCTCACGCTGCTGGCGCTGCAGACGGCGCTGTCCCCCGCCGCGCTGACGCAGCTGGTGCCCGGTGCGTATAGTAGGTGTGGCGGAGACGCTGTTGCCCACCGCGCCGACGCAGCTGGTGCACGGTGCCTACAGTAGGTGTGCCGGAGAGCGAGTGGCGGGCGGTGTGGCGCGGCGTACAGCGCGCGCTGGCGCGGTACCGTGACGAGCGCGCCGGGCTCACGCTGCTGGCGCTGCAGACGGCGCTGTCCCCCGCCGCGCTGACGCAGCTGGTGCCCGGTGCGTATAGTAGGTGTGGCGAAGACGCTGGTGCTCGGTGCCTACAGTAGGTGTACCGGAAAGCGAGGGGTGGGCGGTGTGGCGCGACGTACAGCGCGCGCTGGCGCGATACCGTGACGAGCGCGCCGGGCTCACGCTGCTGGCGCTGCAGACGGCGCTGTCCCCCGCCGCGCTGACGCAGCTGGTGCCCGGTGCGTATAGTAGGTGTGGCGGAGACGCTGTTGCCCACCGCGCCGACGCAGCTGGTGCACGGTGCCTACAGTAGGTGTGCCGGAGAGCGAGGGGCGGGTGGTGTGGCGCGGCGTACAGCGCGCTCTGGCGCGGTACCGTGACGAGCGCCCCGAGACTATCTGCTGGCGCTGCTGATGGCGCTGTGCCCCGCCGCGCTGAATTAGCTGGTGCCCGGTGCGCACAGTACGTGTGGCTGAGAGCGAGGGCGGGCGGCAGCCGGGCAGCTGGTGTTCTACACCTGATATTGTCATTAGTACCTCTCACGGTCTACTCGCTCCATATGGAGACGGATAGTAATGCTGTAGTCTGCGTGTTCAGGCCTGTCTGAGTTCCCGCTGGTGCCGCTGCACGTGCGCGACGTGGACGCACTGTATAACACGCTGGAGTGGCAGCGCGTAGGCGCGCGCGCCGTCGTGCGGCACTTCCTCAACCTGGACTCCGTCATCAACTTGACCACGGAGCAATGCAGGTAGTGTTCACTTATAATCTTTCATCATCATTATCAGCCCTTATCGGTCCACTGCTGGACATAGGCCTCTTTCAATGAACGCTAAGACGACCGATCTCCTGCTACTCGCATCCATCCTGGACCAGTTACTGTACGGAGATCGTCTTTTATAATCTTTACTAATATTAAACATGCCAAAGCGTTTCTTTGCTCGAGTTTGGCTGTCTGTTACGTTTTTACGCCTCAATAACATATTTCCATAAAACTTGGTGTGATGATTGCCTTAAGAAAGGAGTGTCCCATAAATACTTGAAGTGGTTGAAGAAGTAGGAGAGGAAAGTTTGTTTGAAAAGCCTTATCTGGTTTTATTACGACAGCCGTCTGGCGCACTCGGACCGCCACGCTATCGTAGGCGCTACGCCGCGCTCGTTACGCCAGAAGTTGCGCTGTCGAATCCTGCTTCGATTTCCGCAACAACATGGGTGAAACATTGCAGACATTGTGTATCTGCATAAACTAATGACAGCGTAATTCGACGGTCCCTCGCGAGTCTTCTTTTATATATTTTAGGGGGGACCGGGTAATCCGACAGTCCCTCGCGAGTCTTCTTTTATATATTTTAGGGGGGACAGGGTAATTCGACAGTCCCTCGCGAGTCTTCTTTTATATATTTTAGGGGGGGACAGGGTAATTCGACAGTCCCTCGCGAGTCTTCTTTTATATATTTTAGGGGGGACAGGGTAATTCGGCAGTCCCTCGCGAGTCTTCTTTTATATATTTTTGGGGGACAAACGAATATCGGAGCCTTTCAATTATTTACGACGCCCATGAACATCAGCATAATTATGCCGATGCGTTGCTCCCTTTGGCCCCCCCATCGGCCACCGGTTACTCACAAACGGCACAAAACGCGACACCAAAGATATCACTTTACGAGGGTATTATGTGAGCGAGAGGTATCTCCCCGGTCGTGCCGGCATAATTCCGTTGCATAGGAGGTCAGGCACTGTGCATGGCAATACATCTTCCTATGCAGCATGGCACTGCCTCTTACTACCGTTACTGTACCTCTGTAAACTAAACTGTTCCGCCTGCGCCGGCCAGGCGGCAGTCAACACTGAACACGCTGAGCTCGCGAGCGCGCCGCACGCGCTGCAGTCGGCGCTCGCCGTGGTGCCCTGATTGTTTACTCACGATAAGTTTTGTAATGAAATTGATGTCTTTGATGCATTTTTAAAACGAAGTCCCCAAGGGCGATTTGTGTGTGAATGATTTTCATCAATTCTACTAAACGGATTCACCTCCGGTCTGCACTAAGCGATTCCTGTGGAAGGTTTTAGTGTTTACAGTGTCAAATGTTATTCGCGGGTGAAGCAGGGGTGGATTTATTTTAGGTTTTTATTTTAGGTGCCTAAAAAAATGGACATCTAACAAGAATATGTTTCCAGATACTTCCACGTGCCGATCGGCAACATGCCGGCCGACCCGACGCTGTTTGGCGCGGATCTGTTCTACGCGCGCCATCTTATCAAGCACAACTTCGTGCTGTGGTGCTCCAACCTGGAGCGGCCCGACCTGGGCGGCCGCGAGATAGACGACAACAGGTACGCGTACACAACTAAAGCTACCACCGAGGATCACATTCGTCATTTTATAAATTATTGCAATTAACTAAAACGGAAAGTATCTTCGCCTATACACGTCAGATCCAGTAATAACTAAAACAAATGGAATGAACGGACAGCAGCAGGAGCACACACAACGCGGGCACAGCTGCCGCCGGAGTCTGCAGCTGGAGGGTGTCGAGCATGCGGAGTATTGTGCCGCCCTGCCTGTGACATCACGCAATATTTAGGGAATGACACCGATACTATGTACAATGCTCGGCTCTAGAATATTTGATCTCATACTTAGGTGTGTTGTGTGTTGAACCCAGGCGAAGCGTGTGTGTTGCACCGGGACTTCTGCACTTTATACCCCTTTTATAAGAAGAGGAAGGAGCAAGAGGAGGAGGCGCTTTTGCGCACGGGGCAAGGGCCGAGGAAGGGAACCTCACCCCATTGCACTGTCCCTCATTTGACGAGGTTGTTCTGTGGTACAGGACAACCCTTTCGATCGACGTGGTGTTTGTTCCTTCGGAGACTGACTAGCCGCAGAGGTGTCTTGATGTTTTATAGTTTGCGGGCGCCTCACCAATGGCGATACTGATGGCACTCGCGGTGCCCAATCGGCACTACAATGTGTAGCAAGCCGCGTCAACAACAAGGCTCCAGATGCATAAAGAAAGAGATCAACATTGACTACAATTTAAATGGGAGTTCCTCACTGTGCCACACCCATCGCTATTCAGAAGTTTTCTCTCTTTCTTATTTACGTTTATGAGTGGCCGTCCTGTCGAAAATAAGCAAAAGATAGTGGGATTATAAAGATGTTAAGTATATTATATAAATAATGTAGAATTTACTTGCAACATTTGGTGTGTAGGTTGGTGAGCGAGGCGGAGGAGAGTCGCGGCTGCGTGCACAGCGCGGAGGGCGCGTACCACGGCGTGTGCGTGGAGCTGGAGTGCGACGCGCTCGCCGTGTGCGCACTGCTGCAGGCGCACGCTGTGCTGCAGGCGAGTGGTTGCGGATCTCTGCGGAGATGCGTGTAAAACTATTACATACATGACGGTACCAAGCGAAGTTAGACAAACAAGCCCGTTGTCCTTATGCGTGATTAGTGGGTGCTCCGCCCCGGGCGGATAGTTCATGTGGCGGCAGGGTGCTCTAGTCCCGGTACTTAACTGCCAGCATTCACCTCTTGATCACATACGATAGCTGATATGAGAAAAAAATATTTTATAGACACCACCAATATCATTGCTAGGATGAGTACGAGTTCTAAGTGTATGATGATTATTTGCGAACCGAATTATAACGTTAATACAGACGTCATGTGCTTGACAATACGATACGAGTTCACGAATGTTGTTGTATGTAAGTGAAACGTGTACGTGGTCCGAACACCTACTGAACACGCGACTTACAGGTGGAAGGGACGAGCGTGGCCACTTCGTTCGGCGCGCAGCACGCCAACATACAAGACGTCATGGCCACCACGGGTAAATACTTCTCACGGTTGTCGCTCTGATATTTTGGTGTTGCGATAACTCCTAGAGATTTCACTATAAATATTCAATAAAATCAATCTGTTTAATACATGGTGCACGAGTTATCATATTGTGTGTGAAATCCTTAAGGTAGCGAACCAATTTAATTTGATGAAAACTGTTCAAACAGCTGCATTATTCTGTATTATACGTGATCCTATGTAAATGAGAGAGAGTACTGAGAGAGAGAGTTATTGTTGAAAGATAAAAAGTGAAGGACTGCAATCTTGAAGGTTAATAGAGCTCAGTGTATGCAGGAGATACATTGCAGGGTCGAACGCGACTGCGAACTACGACGAGACGGCGCAGTGCGCGGCGGCGCTGCGCGTGCTGCGCAGTCTGCTGGCGTCCTGGCTGCGCGACGTGTCCGTCTACAAGAACGTGTTCGCTGACTTCCAGATCTCGCACTTCTACAGGTGAACCCTGCCGCCCGCCGCCCTCCCCCCGCAACTATCTCCGTGCTGTTCAAACTATAAAGTAACGGAAGCGCATAACATTTTAAATAAGAACAAATTTAATGCTAATTATAGTCATTATGTATTAGGATTTGATATCTCTTCTTTCCTTGGCTTGTATAAGTCATTGCGCTTTTGTACTGTGTCCTGCTTTGGCGGGGACGGAATTCCGAGCACTTTGTACTCTTCCGATCTCCTCGTTATTGTATTATACATTATAGAACACGTAGTATAGTAGTGGCACCGGCATGTGGAACTACGCTTGTTCATAGCACCGGAAGGGAAGCTACGTTATCTCGTAGCACAGATAAGAGCTACGCACGCTCGTAACCCTGCTACGCGGTGCTACGAGTAGGTTCACGCCCTATGCCCTATTTTGTATGATGAAATAATTTGAAAGGCAAATATACAATGTTATGTGTACGGTGCGTATGGCGGTCAGATGGCTGAAGACTCCCACGGCGCTGCTGTACGATCCGGCGCTGCGCCGCACGCTGCACGCGCTCATGAAGAAGCTGTTCCTGCTGCTGGTGGCGGAGTTCAAGCGCCTGGGCTCGCAGATAGTGTACGCCGACTTCAACAGGATCATCCTGCACACCAACAAGGATACCGTCGCGGACGCCGTCGGTCAGTGTCGTTACCGTCTACTTGTTTAGTCCGCCGAATGTGGTCTACCTCTGTTCACTCTTCTGCAGGACGCCGCATGAGTGGTGGAGATGTAACTACAAAACCACGATAAAAGTGGAAAGGAGATACTAATAATTTCTTAGGTTTACGCGAATGTTACAAATTATAATAAAAATACTTTAACGGATTTTATCGCGGTTTATTAAGTACTTTACGATTCCGACGTTTGAAACGTTGAGATAAATTTCCAGGATGTTATTTTTTATGTTAAAAATAAGCTCATTTAACAAACTAGAGAAAATATTTTTCATGAAAATATCAATTTAGTCAATCACATAAAAAATGCACAGCTTAAAGCTGCAAATTAAAAAAAATAGCAATACGAATATTAAACCACTGGACAGTTATTAGAAGCTCATATGATTGAGATAGGCGCGTTCATTTCCGTTCTATGGTACCTCCTTTTCTATCTTATACGGCTATCTCTTTCGCATCAGGCTGTTGTGGTTGTCCTAGCGCCGCAGTTCCCTTTTTGGTATCATAGTGTAAAAATGTTCGTTCAAGTAACTTGTGCTTTCAAGGTGTTGAAACGTGCATTTGAATGCTCGTGGAGTGCACCAATATTCATGTGAGTTGCACAAGTATTTTTTTTTGTAACGGTACTATCGTTCGATAACAATTATTTATTTTTTTGTTCTACCTCCATCACTTGTATTATTTAGACATTATTCTGCATGTAACGTGGTCTTTTGTTTCTTTATAGAATCGAGAAACTTTTAAAATGGATAACGACCTCGTTGACAAGGCTATCGCGGGTAGGTTAGGCGCTCTGTCACAGCCTACGTCACTATCTAGTAGTTCTACATTATCTTCTGATTCTTCTGAATCTTCGCGAGATTCAAACAAGAGGAAAAAGTTGTGCTGACGTCGTAGATCTAAGAAGCAAAAACGTGATCACCGCTTGTTTGAAAAACTAGCACAAGAAGTGGGTGAATTGAGAAAAGAACTAGTGAATCGTGATAATATTGAACGGGGCAATGATGAAGATTCTGTAATATCAAACGTTAGTCGTACGTTGTACGATGAAGGCTGTGTCGCACACTCTTATCAACCGCCTGGTCTCCTATACTAACATGCGATAGTCAGGTTACAAATAACGAAAAACACATATCGTTGGATATTAAAAGTAAACTAAAAGATCCTGCCGTACCGTCTACCCCCGAAGATTATACTAGAAAAGCTAAATGATGTTCAGCGATTTAATAATGACGCTTGGTCTGATGTTCGCTATGCAGAAACGTAAAAGTTATATAATAACTGCCCGGGCTTTACAGAGCTCGAAACAAACGAAGAGGTTAAAGCATACGATAACATTCGTCATTTATCGTATTCTCATAAATCGTATGGTGCATTGATCTTTTGCATTCTAAAACAGAAGGAAGCTTAAACAGTTTACTCCCCTGGTCCACAACCCCTGAGGCGTCCTTAAACTATCTTAAACATTCCTCGGAGTACATTTTTCGGAAAGGGGAATTTAAGAAAATCTTTTCGGACTTATGACAAATGGTGTGTGGTCATAGAACGGAAGCTATAGAAATGAGAAGAGACGGTGTTCTTAATTGCGTCCGCGACCCACTGTTATGAATGTGCTTGTTCCTTCTAGTACCCATATTTCTAAACCTGATACATTTGCGGCCTCCTTAGACAAGGAGGAGTTAGAAAGACTTTGGCCAGTCAATCAGTCTGGTCACAAGAATGCTTCGCGAACTAAGCCAAACAGTGATACACGACTTCCCACGCAGGGGTATGTCCGAAATAGTTTGCCATCGCATGGTCATAGTGGTCTCGATTGCCGTCATGCGCCAAATGTACACGCGCAGTACCATTATGGCCAGCCACCACAAAATAGTTGCCAATTGCATTGGCATGAAGAAAGTAATTATAGACATGATTACCTGAAAAATCCTAACAGTAGAGGAAGTTCCTTTCGTTCCCGCGGAACGAGATAAAACCAGTCCCAGAAAGGACAGAAACGGTCTTATTCACCTTCTGGCAACAGGGGTAATAAAAGACAGAGACAATGTCTCTCAATTGTTCCAAGCTGGTACGTCAGCACACTGTCAAACATTGGAGAAAATTAGGGACACCGAATCATGTGGTGCAAATAATTACAGGGTACCGCATACTGTTTTGGAGAAAGCCACCTTTATAGATATAGACCCGACCTGAGCACCAACCGTCGTTGTACTGTAGTCTCGAAAGAAATGACAACAGCCATAGGTCGACTGAAGAAACAAGGTGTGCTGGAAATAGTAAATATCTCCCCAAGCCTCATTTCTGCCATGTTCCTGGTGCCCAAGAGCGACGGCTCAAACAGGCCCGTCTTCAACCTAAGACTACTGGATCAATACGTGCTAACAGATAGTTTCCGACTCATCAATATGTACCGCGTCGTGGATGGATATGTACCTTCAACCGCAGGCCTGGATGTGCGACGTGAATCCGACCCAGGCTTATTTCAATGTACCTGTGGGCCGCTCGCACAGACGGTTCCTGCGACTAGTAGACGAGGGCGAGTTGTTGCAGATGACGCCTCCCGTTTGGTTTAAGTACAGTACCAAAAGTTTTTGCTACGCTGACCAATTGGATAGCCCAAACAATGAGGGCCATAGGTCTAAGAATGATGGTATTCCTAGACGATTCATGATCGCACACCAAAATCACTGTTCTATGTGACCAAATCAGTCTCCTATTGTACACGTTGGAATGTCTGGGATTCCACATAAACTACAGAAAATCTGTACTTGTCCCACAGAAATGCATCACCTATCTAGGGATCGTGTGGGACCCTTGGCTAAACCACAAGTACACTTCCAGTAGAGAAGCGTGCAATGTTAGAAAGGCAGGCCACCAAAGCTCAAGAAACAGGCAGGTTACGTGTAAAAGAGGTCCAGAGTTTAGTGGGATTGCTAAATTTCGCCAGTTTTGCTGTCCCACTTTCCTAGTGGTTACATCACAGAGCAACGTTAGTGTTTCTAATACATTACCGATACACCCAAACTCAACAAGATAATCTCTTCCATCAGCTGTGATGAAGGAATTTCTCTGGTGGTGCATACATTGCCGTCTTCAATCTACAATAAATGTATCCCCACCAGCAGACTTTCTGGCAACAGATGCCTCAGATCTGGCAGGGGGTGCGCAGATCGACAATCGAATGATCACAGACTCTTGGAACCTTGCAGCTCTATTTTAATACAGTCCGACAACCGAACGGCAGCGAGTTACCTCAGAAACGAAGGGGGGACCAAATTTCTGTCACTTCAACACCTAGCGCATCAAATACTAATAAATTGGCATCAGTTTCAAATGCATTCGAAAATTTATCACATTCCCGGGATGTTCAACAACCAAGCGGATTGTTTATCCAGGTATTGCCGACCTCCGGAATGGCACTTGAAAACGGAGTGTACGGAGATGGTGTTTACCAGGACGGGAGTACCCTTGGTCGATCTTTTCGTACCGGAAACGGCCAGAGTAGTAACAAATTATGTAAGTATGGACGTGAACGATCGCAATGCGATGTTCCACGGTGCATTCAGCAAGGAATCGAACTACCAACAAGCTTGGATATTCCCACCGCCGTGCCTGATCCCCGGGTGCTAATGCACCTCAATCGAGCGACGGGTGTATTCCTGATGTTAGTACCACGTTGGAAGAAAGTATTTTGGAGAGCGGATCTCAAATCGCGGGCGATCGCTGCACCATACACACTCACCAACATGAAACGATACTTGATCGACACCTCGACGGGATTACCACCACCCAAAGTGCAGGACATGACTATCGAGATTTGGAAATGTGGGGGTGGTCTGACAAAGTAAGGTCCTGGATTAGCGATCAAGTATTTTTCCTAAAATCCTCTTGGCGCCCATCCACCTGGTACACGTATAATGTTGCTTGGAAGCGCTGGATATCATGGTCTAAACAACACAAAATAAATCCAGTACGTCTCTTAGATTCGAAAGCGGCTCAATTCTTAGCAAATTTGCACCTAAATTTTAAATTATCTTACGATACAATCATACTATATAAATCTGTGATAGCTACACTATGTGATACCGACCTTCAAGGTAGTTTCGGTCAAGATGTACTAATTAAGCATATTTTAAAGTCAATGCAATAGCTTTAAAAAATCCAAAGTACTCTAAACCTCCTATTTGGGACATATTCACTCTCGAAAATTATGAGTACTGCATTATAATGCAGCAATCTATAGATTGTGAGAAGGTGTTGCAACTTGTGCGACACACGGTGACTTCTTTAATCTTGTGTTCGGGTTGACGAATTCATGACTTAACTCTATTAGGAATAGACAGCAGCCATTGCGACATAAGAAATGATTATATTATACTTTGGCCCCAGTCTGGATCAAAAACAGACTGCAACGAATACAGACAATCGGGCTGGAAACTTTTAGCCAACCCCCAGAATAAAAATTTGAATCCAGTCTATTGGATTAATAAAACTATTGCAATATTAAGAGAAAGACGGAATAGTTCCAATTAATGCAATTTACTCACAAAAAGACGAGGGGTACCGGCAGCAGCCTCCCGCACCATCATTGCGGGATGGATCAAGTCTGCTATGAGAGCAGCGGGGGTATCCAAGCCACTCCGGGGAGTGTACGTTCTGCTGTGGCATCAAAAAATTGGATAAGCAACTTTCCCTTACAAGACATTTTGGCTGAAGGGAATTGGAAATCAGCACGAACTTTTCAAAAGTTCAACTGTAGAGAAGTGAGAGCTGCCTGTGCGAATAATTAGACTGTTACAACATTATTTAATCCAATCAATTTATTTTCACTAATTAATTGTCACTAATAATATTTACCTGATAAAGAAAATGAGGTAGAAGAACATTCATAGGTACTTAAATATATTAATTGATTTATTTTTGTACTATTGCAGTAATAAAAAGCTACATTCAATTATATTTAGTTCTTTTTTCGCACACATGCTAATTTCACAATTAAGTCACATTATACTTATTAGACTATTCACCAGGCGATACGACGAACACGTCTCAATCATGTAAGCTTCTAATAACGGTAACTTTACATTTCTGCCTTGTGTCAGTTTCGACACAATCATACCAAAAGGGGACTGCGGCACTAGGCCATTAACGCTCCCCACCTGGTTCGAAAAAGATAGGTGCATAAGATACAAAAGGAGGTACTGTAGAAAGGAAATGAACGCGCCTGTCTCAATCATGTGAGCTTCTAATAACGGTAAGTAGTTTGATATGCGTTTTATTTCAGGTAAACGTGTCTATGAAAGTTGACCGTAGTGTAATATGGCAACCAGTATTCAATAATTACAACGTATTTTCTTCAAGCTCTAAACTATTTTAACGGTATGTGTTGGGTAAAATTTTATACAGAGCAAAGGCGAGCGACGGAGGAATATGACACTCATATGCTGGTATTGGCTACTAAACGTGCGCGCTGGAATGATTGAGTATAAAGTTTGATAACAACGATCGGTGCACTACCCGGTGCACACTATCAGCTTTTTATCTTTATTGAGATAAAGAATTGTGTATGGCTTACTTACTACTTGTGCACAAACTTAAGTTTCCCTCCGCGCCAGTCATCTCGTGTACTAGTGCATTTGGAGTATGTGAGTACGCTTAGTACTGTGTACATGCCACTCAGTGCGCGTGTGGTTGTGTACAGGGTACGTGGAGTTCGTGGTGCAGAGCATTCGCAACAAGGAGCTGTTCCACGGAGTGGACATCCGGTACAAGCGCTGCTGGACCTGCCTTCTGTGGCTTGACGCCGCCAACTACGCTGGTGTGCAGGTACAGTCTACTGACCACGCACTTGTATTCGCTACTCGTTACTACACCTTCTACTCACCACTACTCCTCTTATACCCTACTTCATGTCCTACTCGAAACTACACCTCCTATTCGCTATTACACCTACTCGCCACTAAACCTCTTACTCGCCGCTACACCTCCTACTCGCCGCTACACCTCCTACTCGCTTCTACTCCTCTTATTCCCTACTTCATGTCCTACTCGAAACTACAATTCCTTATCGCTACTACACCTCCTACACGCTACTACTCCTCCTACTCGCTACTACTCCTCCTACTCGCTACTACTCCTCCTACTCGCTACTACTCCTCCTACTCGCTACTACTCCTACTCGCTACTACTCCTCCTACTCGCTACTACTCCTCCTACTCGCTACTACTCCTCCTACTCGCAACTACTCCTACTCGTTACCAGACCTCCTACTCGGTACTATACCTTCTACTCGCTACTACTCCTACTCGTTACCACACCTACTCGCTACTACTCCTACTCGTTACCAGACCTCCTACTCGGTACTATACCTTCTACTCGCTACTACTCCTCCTATTCGCTACTACACCTACTCGTTACCATACATTTTTTTCTAGCTTTGCTTCCTTCTTTTGTTTGACAGTCCTACTTCCTACTAATATTAAAAACGCGTCAATTTGTAAGTATGTTTGTTATTCTTTAACGCAAAAAGTGAACACGATGTGTACTATTACGTAGTTGCCGCCCGGGGGTAACCTGGCGCGGCCGCTATGGGTCGGCTGGTATATCACTATAGAACAATAAATAGGAAGCTTTTTATTTTCCTTGTCCAGTTTTTAGTTAGTGCGTTTTCTATGAAACATAATTAGTATTTTTTTTTCTTTCACTCTATCCCAGGTACAAGGGCCGCCTTTTGCGGTGAGAGCCTCCTCCAAATCTAGCCATGTCTGTCTTTTTTGGGCCGTTCTTGCCCAGTGCGCTCCAGCTACTCTAACAATATCGTCCCTCCATCTAGTCAGTGGTCTACCTCGTTTTCTTCATTTCTATATCGGGCAACAATTCGTTACTGTTTGTGATCTACCATCCGCTATTCTCTGTATGTGGCCCGCATATTTCCATTTTAGTGTGTGTACTTTTTCTGATACACGAGCTCTTAACTGGATACTTTAGTTTTATATTCATGTAGCTCCCTTCTCTTTGACATTTTATTTTTTCCATCACAGTTTGTTTAATCGGCTAGGCATGGCCTGGTTTTAAGTTTTACAGGTGAGCGCCCTTCAATCATTGACCAATACTTATTCCGTGTGCTCTTCATTCTTCGGTCGACTTCTCTGTCCGTGTATGCAGTAAAAGAGATTAGATGAGCAGGATATATGTACTCGTCTACATACTGTACTGGTATTGAAGCTATTAGATCGGTGTTTGTCTCTGTGTGACATGATCTTTGTTTTGTCTCTGTAATTATTAGCCCAACAGTTTCGCTATGGTGACTTAGACTCCAGCATGTAGTTGTTTTGGGCTTTAGGAGAGCAGAACAATGTCACCAGCAAACCTGAGATGTGACAGATATGCGCCATTCCAGTCACCCATGCTATTCCAGTTGAGGTTTCTGAAGATGGACTCTAGTATGCAACAAACAGTTTTGGTGAAAGGGGATCACCTTGCCTGACACCCCGCTGTACCTGGAAAATGGGTCCTTTAGTCTCTAGTCGTATCCTAGACATGACATGCTTTTTCCGTATATTTGTAAAAACTATACATGTGTTGACAGGGCCGCCTGCCGCAAGGCCTGGTGGAGGTGGGCGCCTCGCAGGTGACCGCGGACGAGGGGCAAGATGCTGAGAGTGAGGTATTTGATTTTCGAAAAATATTTATCGAGTCGAGCTGAGATTGTAGCAAAAAAATATGTCGCGTAACCCTCACCGAACATGTTCATAACAGTGAAGAGAGAGGTTACGTAACCCTCACCGAGCATGTTCATAACAGTGCAGAGAGAGGTTACGTAACCCTCACCGAGCATGTTCATAACAGTGCAGAGAGAGGTTACGTAACCCTCACCGAGCATGTTCATAACAGTGCAAAGAGAGGTTACGTAACCCTCACCGAGCATGTTTATAACAGTTCAAAGAGAGGTTACGTATGAATTGAAAGTATGGCGTAAAAATAAAAAAAGGGTCCCTTGGATCGGGACGTTTAGAAAGAAGTCAAATGAATGTGGAAGTATATGTGGAGGTGGGATGTAAGGATCGTTCTCTGCCTACCCCATCAGGGAACTGGCGTGAAGATGTGTTGTTGCTGTAAAATTTGGTTATAAAACCACCTGGCAGACGTAACTTTTATAATCAACTAAAATGCACGTACCAATAAAATAAATACAGTGTATTGAGCCAGCTGAGGCGAGCGATCTGAAACTTGTATGAATATGTAGAAGTATAACGCAGGAAATACGCCCACGTACGCCACCAACACAGAAGGTGTATGCGACGTCGTCCTACGACCCCGCGAACTAGACGAGTGTAACACATGTCGCATTACAGTCGTTTATGTCTGACGAGTCGAGCCTCCTATTGTACACTACAAAACTACAGTCGTCGTTGGTGAAAAAATTGTTTTACTTGCAAGAACAGTGTTTCGACTACTTGGTATTGTTGTATATGATAAATTGTTTCACTTGCAAGAACAGTGT
>JAFELO010001895.1:172261-185927 GCA_017140195.1 Eumaeus atala
TTCGACTACTTGGTATTGTTGTATATGATAAATTATTTCACTTGCAAGAACAGTGTTTCGACTACTTGGTATTATTGTATATGATAAATTATTTCACTTGCAAGAACAGTGTTTCGACTACTTGGTATTGTTGTATATGATAAATTGTTTCATTTGCAAGAACAGTGTTTCGACTACTTGGTATTGCTGTATATGATAAATTATTTCACTTGCAAGAACAGTGTTTCGACTACTTGTTATTGTTGTATATGATAAATAATTTCACTTGCAAGAACAGTGTTTCGACTACTTGGTATTGTTGTATATGATAAATTGTTTCACTTGCAAGAACAGTGTTTCGGCTACTTGGTATTGTTGTATATGATAAATTGTTTCACTTGCAAGAACAGTGTTTCGACTACTTGGTATTGTTGTATATGATAAATTGTTTCACTTGCAAGAACAGTGTTTCGACTACTTGGTATTGTGTATATGATAAATTGTTTCACTTGCAAGAACAGTGTTTCGACTACTTGGTATTGTTGTATATGATAAATTATTTCACTTGCAAGAACAGTGTTTCGACTACTTGGTATTGTTGTATATGATAAATTGTTTCACTTGCAAGAACAATGTTTCGACTACTTGGTATTGTTGTATATGATAAATTGTTTCACTTGCAAGAACAGTGTTTCGACTACTTGGTGTTGTTGTATATGATAAATTGTTTCACTTGCAAGAACAGTGTTTCGACTACTTGGTATTGTTGTATATGATAAATTGTTTCACTTGCAAGAACAGTGTTTCGACTACTTGGTATTGTTGTGTATGATAAATTGTTTCACTTGCAAGAACAGTGTTTCGACTACTTGGTATTGTTGTATATGATAAATTATTTCACTTGCAAGAACAGTGTTTCGACTACTTGGTATTGTTGTATATGATAAATCCCGGTCATGAGCCAAACGTTTAAGTCAGCGCTGAGGCCAGTTTAGCCAGCTCAAACGAGCCGCGCCCGACGACAGTATCATCATAAGGATTTCTCTGTCCTCAATAACAACAGTTTCAATTCGTAGTAACAGTAAAGTAACTCTCGTTTCGGGACGCTCCCACGGGAGAGTGTATCTGAATACTCCTCGTTTCGGGACGCTCCCACGGGAGAGTGTATCTGAATACTCCTCGCTTAACGAGCACTCGTGGCAATCGGATGAATCTGTTTTGTTTTCACCTAAAACTTAGAAGCCCAAGGTATTATTTTCGATATACTGAATACAGTAATAAATCGGTCAATAGGTAGGCTAATTTCTTCGATATTTTCATTTACATGGAAGATCGTTCTGTCACAGGCCGCTGTGAGCATGCACTGGAACATCGCCAACTTCCTGCCCGAGGGTGTGCGCGAGCAGTTCCTGGGTGCCGTGGGCGGCTACATCGGTGCCGCCGCCGCCCAGCGCGAGCGCCTGCCAGCCCTGCTGGCCGGGGAGATGGCACAGAAACTCTTTCAGTCAGTATACACTCTCTTCTAATCTAATCTTTATATTTTTAGTGTGAGTAGGTAAATCAGCAGACGAGGACCCATTCGGTGACTACCAATGGCAATTAGTATCTGCACGATTATGCAAATGCGTTTTCCCATGCCTTTCCAGAAATGGCTTAGCGGACTCTCACAAACTGGACAAAACACGATAGACATAAACGAAAAAGGGAGCTCATCGTTTGTGCCAATACTACCTTACACAGAACTCCCTTTCATCACCGGCGTGTGTGTTTCAGAATAACAGAGAAGATCAACACGCGCATGCCCACGCTGCGTGCGAGCGACGTGCGCATGCGGCCCGGGTTGCGAGCTGAGGCTATGGTCGGCTCCACCCCCGCGTTGCTGTTCGTGAGCGCACTGTGCCGCGTGCTGGCCCTCGACCAGACCCTACAGGATGAGGTACAAGTTCATTAACACAGAGAAGACCAATACGCGCATGCCCATGATGCACGCGAGAGACGTGCGCGCGCGCGGTCCGTACTGCGTGTGGACGCACAAGCCGGCTCCTCCCATGTATGCTGGCACTCGACCAGATGCTATAGGAGAGGTACAAGTTCATTAACACAGAAGATTAATGCGAGTGCGGCCCGCGTGCGGAGGACGCGCTGGCTTGTATCAAAGCTGATAGTCGCTAAAATATTATTAATGTCGAGTTCGTAATTCGAGGCTTTTCTATACTATTAGTATTATAAAAAGGAAACATTTGTGTGTATGTTCGTAATGATATTACTCAAAAATTACTGGTCCGATTTAAAAAAATTCTTTATCCGCCAGAAAGCTGCATCTTCGCTGAGTGGATATATTGCATTAAATAACTATTTACTGGCTGACAGACAATGCAGAGCAGAAACTAGGGAAACCATTATTTTCAATTAATGTTGTTGATGGTCAAAACCCTGGAGGGAGGGGACAGTTTTACAAGGAAGTTGGACACTATTGTTAGTTTACGTGGGTGAAACCGCGGGGCGTATAATGAATGTATCGCCAACTTCATACTCTTTTTTGGTCATGATTTTTGACATTGGTTAAGTAAAAATTCCTTCTTTAACTTTACTTTTATTTATTATCGTTAATATAATTGAGAAATTGGAAAGGACCTAAATTAAATCCTTGGGCCACTCCATATATTTTTGCACAGGAGACGATTGAATACATTTCTAAATATTATGCTGTTCGCTTTCAATTAAAAGATCACACATTTGAAAGTTACTTTTTAGCCAATTATGGTAACTTATGTACGAATATAATTTTGATGACGTAGTAACATTTACACATTATATTATAACATAAGATTATACGCTTGTGCACAGGTGACACTCGTGCGGAGACAGCTGCTGCGACTGGCCGGCGCGGGCGAGTTCAGCGCAGCGGCGGAGTGGCGCGCGCCGTGCGCTCCGTGCGTGCTCGGCGAGCTCATCTGCAGCGTGTGCAACCACTGCCGCGACCTCGACCTGTGCGCCGAGCCCGCGCACGACACGCCCGCAGGGTCAGTACCGCCTCACAAGCAGCTAGCTCTAGAGCGGCGGCGGAGTGTGGCGCACGCCGTGCGCTCCGTGCGTGCTCGGCGAGCTCATCTGCAGCGTGTGCAACCACTGCCACGACCTCGACCTGTGCGCCGACCCCGCGCACGACACGCCCGCAGGGTCAGTACCGCCTCACAAGCAGCTTGCTCTAGAGCGGCTTCTCTTGGGTGTCACGCTGGCTCTTTCGAAATTTGTAACAGCATATTTCTGTACCACCTCGCCTGCTATACAAATGTCCTTGGCACAGCGTACTCGATGATTAATTATGGATAAGTATTATAATCAATAATATTTCTGTCCCAAAGACGATTTTGACAAAAGGGGGGTGTTCAAAAAGTATATATTATCGAGAACGCCCCATAGAGTATGTAATCCTAGCTATAAACTAGGGGCACTCCTGAAAAATGACACAAAAATTAATTAGAAAAAAAACGCGACTGCTAACTAAAAAAAAGGCGTCTACACTCTGGTCCCATTATTTGCAAACAAGGTTTTGCCAAGATTGTAAATGTGGCCCGACAGGGTTTCACAAGGCTTCTACAGAGAAGCCTTGTTTTTTTCTTTTCAGTTTGCAATCAGGATTTTTGTCCTTTTAATACACTTTTTTATTTTATAATTTTTAGTTTCTGTTAAATTTTGTACTGAACCCTACATTTAGATACCCGTCTAAGACAGTGGTTTTGGTGAGTTCCATGTAACACTCGTCTAAGCACCCACTTAGTGCCACACTAGTCATATAGACGTTGTCGATTTGGCTTTAAAAGTCGTGTAAGGGCCCGTAATGTGATTGGTTTTAATGTGAAGCGTTGTTCCTGTCATTTAATAATGATGCTTATATTGATCGAATTTAGTGTTTCCGTCCGCGTACACTTCGTGAGATATTAACCGATGCGTCGTACGGTTTCGCTGGTGTCTCTAGAGTTCCACGTCAGATATTTTTGACCCTTGAAAACTAAATGGACATACAACAGATAATACTCATCAATCGCCCTACCAACATTGGGTTATATCATTTAATGATACGACGCCGATCTTCAGTGACTCCTTCTATTCTTCAATCATTTGGTCACAAGCTCTAAAACTCATGCTGAACATGATGAAGGCCAAACGAAGTTATAGCCCATACCGCGCCTACAATCGATACCAGTAGCGATAAAAAGTAATAATTCAGCCGCGATGCTTCGGTTCAGGCTACTGAGCCCCACCGCCACCAGGCAGCACCACGGCGGGGATTGGTTGGAACCTGCCTGACATGAGACAACGTAAGTTTGATGTATAGAGGTGGTTATGTAAATACTCACGCCGCGCTCGGTGCCTGGTCTTTTTCATTCAATTGTTCAATTATAAAGTATGTGCTCCGTCCACGGATAATCAGGCTTGACTAATAATTCTATTCTCTCTTCGACTGCCTTGGTTCAGTGGCAGGCGTGATTAGCCTAATTCGTGAGGTCCCGGTTCGAGGGTTACTGAACTGTTAATTACATCCAACAATGGAGCAATTTGTGTTAAAGTATGTGCCACTGACGCGCAGGCCGGTGCTGCTGTGTCCGTCGTGCGGCGCGGCCTACGACACGCAGTTGCTGGAGTGGCGGCTGCTGCAGATGATGAACCGGCGCGCCATGAGCTACATGCTGCAGGACCTGTCCTGCTCTCGCTGCCACCAGGTACCATTCACTTCTACAAGTCATTACTAGTGAAGTAACTTAGTGAAACAAATTTAATCCTAGTTTCACTTTAAGTAATAAATAATATAATCAACACATGTTATTATACATACAGTAAAATATATTAATATAGTTTAAGTAGCAGGTAGTGCCGTGGTGCATTGCAGCGGAATCGGGCCGGCACTAGCGGGGAGGTACCTCTCGCTCACTAGATACCGCCGTAAAGTGGCATCTACGGTACCGCGTTTCGTGTGGTTTGTGAGTAGCCGTAGAAAGGCTCGTTTGTTGCGCTGTACCATGAAAAGAGACACGTGATTACATCCTGAACTTAGATCGTTCTGTAGTCAGTAGTATCAACGTGTGTCGCATACATAAACTCGAAATATTTTTACAAACCACATTTATTGTGTCTTAAATTTAGTTATATAAACATTATCTTTAACTTTCAGGTAAAAAGGGAAAACCTGTCTGTGGTATGCGACTGTGCCGGCGACTTCTCCCTGCTGGTGCCCCGCCAGCAGGTGCACGCCCAGCTGACGACGTTGGAGACTATCGCCGAATATTACCAGATGCCATTGCTGTTACAACAGATTGAATTTAATTTAAGTAATATGTAGTCGAGGAGAGTAATAAATTATTTCATACAGGGAATTGATTTCATTTAGCTGTGCCTGTAACTATTTCAAAGCCTTATTATTATGAAATTAGACTATATGAAACAAAATTATTTTTTGACAGTTATGTCATTGCACTGTTAGGGTGAAAGATTCCTATGGTGATGAAGTACGTATACGAGAAGCTGACGTGGCTGTGGGAGCGTAGGGCCTGCAGTTCTCGCCAGTGTGTGAAGCTGTTGAGAGCTGCTCCTACAGTAGCTTTTAACCAACCAAGAATTACCGCCGCCTGTAAGAACCCAACAACATGTTCAATCATTCAGAATGAACTTGAAATTATTTATTTCTCGGCGAAAAAAAGAAAAAGTAATATAGCAAACACATAATGATATTACGCCATCAGCAATAATAGTCTATACACGTAAGGAAAAATATCCTTCCCTTTTCTGAAGTGTGCGAATGGTGCGAATCCACCTGTGACCACGGTTGCTGTAAAGCTTCTGCATTATCGGGCTAGTTGTAAGTGTAACGAGAAGTTTGATATTTGATACAGGAAAAGAGATGGAGAAATGTTTATTGTTGTGATGTTAGATTTTGTAACTTTTCTTAAATAAAATAATATGTGGACTAGGTAAAGTGCTGGCGCTGCGTGGGGCGGCCTAAAAATACCCCATCCTCAATCCAAGCCCAGGGTGACGTAAAAGTCGTCAAAGGGCAATAACATCTTAGGATCTGGGAGGCTTGAGCGTCCTGATTGTTTGGTGTACCGTCTGTTTCTTTTTGACAGTGAAGTAGACGGGAGCACCGGACAGCGGTCGTGCCGAATGTTGGCGATTCCATCAATCGGATCTGCGACAGGCAGCAATGGCGCCGGTCCAAAACCTAATCTGCGATTGCCAATCCGCCTGCTCAGCGTGGCAATTACGTGCATTTTTAAAGGACGGCAACAGCAGAATTCGGCCCTAGTTCCCGGTAGTACCACTAGTCCTGGCCACGGTAACGGTGGAACAAGGGGTGCTAAGAATCTCCAGGCTACTGATCGCTACCACCGATTTGACCTGGCTATGTATAACAGACGAACGCTTCGACTAGATAACCACTTAGTTGAGCTGGAGGTGGAACTGGGAATAATCCGATGGCACGTTTTGAGTGAAGACACCATAACTCTGCCATCGGGTCACCTATTCCACTACAGGGAAGACGACACTCCATCACAAGGCGGCGTGGGACTCCTCGTCAATAAGTCCCTCGTAGGCAACATCGTCGAAGTGTAGTGTGTCGAGTAGGGTGGCGTGTCTCGTACTTAAACTCACTAGGAGGTGCAGCCTCAAAGTGACACAAGTATACGCACCAACCTCGATACACTCCGATGACGACGTGGAGACAACTTATGAGGATGTCTCAAAGGCCTTACATAACACCTGTAAGGCCCAGTTTAATGTTGTTATATTTTTACTACTTTACTTTAATGCCAAAATGGGAGTACGAAACGGTGTCGAATGAGTCCGGGACCACATGGAGTCGGAAGTCGAAATCACAGGGGGCAAAAGCTGGTAAACTTCCTCGAACTTTTTCTTAATTAACTCTTATTTCAAGAAGAGGCCCCATAGGAAGTGGACATGGAGATTGACTTTGTTATGACGGACCGAACGCATGTATTTAGGGATGTCTCCGTGATCAACAGGTTAAAAACCGGAAGTGATCACCGATTGGTTGGAGGCTCTTTGAAAATTGGCTTTCGACGTGAGCGTGTCCGTTTAGTACAGTCATCACCTAACTTCCGGCGAATCACGGTAGGTATCGAAGGATACGTCTGAAACTACAATGGCAATTGACGAGGCCATGAGTCGCGTGAGTGATTCCATCCGGGACATGGGTGAAGGATATTGTAGGAGTAAGTATACGAGCGGAAAAGCTGAAGTCTCAGATGAGACGCTTGGACTTATGAGGGAACGCACAACACAGGAAAACGTTACGTCTGCCGATGTCAAGTTTCTTTCAAAGTGGATCCACAAACATGCAATTTGTTACCGAAGCGATTGAGCAGAATAGAGGGTCGAAGGTTTTTGTGGAAAAGCTTGGAAGAACTAATCTGACAAGGTTAGGACTTCCTCTGGGGTTACCGTTTCTCCTAAGCCTGAGATCGAAGCCTTCTATAGCAAGTTATATACGTCGCACGCTCTTTATCCCGATACCCTGAACATTCGCCGACGATATCGTTGTGTTGGTCGAATCGTTGTAAAGCTTGGAGGAAATGTGGCACAACCTAAATGAATCCTCCCGACGTATCAGCCTTAGGATGAACTTAGACAAAGGTTATGTTCATCCAACACGTCCTCCCCAGGCCGGTCAACGTCGATGCTGCTGTTCTCGGAGTCGTAGACGAATACATCTACCTCGGGCAACTATTGAAATTAGGTAGACATAACTTCGAAAAGGAAGCCGATAGAAGGATTCTGTTGGGTTGGGCAGCATTCCGGAAGCTTCGTCACATTCTCACGCCGCCTATACCGCGGAGCTTGATGATAAAAGTCTTCAACCAATGCATTCTCCCTGTGATGACCTACGGGGCCTAAACATGTCCTCTTAACTTAGGACTGGTCCGCAAGTTTGCGGTAGCTCAACGGGCTATTGAACGTGCTACGTTGGGTGTTTGGCTCTGTCCGACAGAATTTGTAAAGAACTCATAAGGCAGAGAACTAAGGTATCCGAGATCACGACGAATAAGCACGCTGAAGTGGCAATGTGCTGGTCACACACTCAGAAGAACAGATGGCAGATGGGCCAGTAAAGTTCTGTAGTAGAGTGGAGGCCGCGTTTTGGAAAAATAAGTGTTTTCAGGAGTGAAGACGATCTCCGTGCAGTGACCAGTCAGGGATGGATGCGAGTAGCAGGAGATAAGTCGTCTTGGCGTTCATTGAAAGATGCCTAGTGCACCGATTAAAGGGCTGATAATGAAAACAATATGCACCCTACCCCACGCATGCAATGCAACAACCTAAATAACTAAAACCCAAAAACTATGACTCATGTCACACATATGAGGTATGCCTTCATGAAAAAGATTTGATCTCTGGGTGATTACTAGCACTAGTAAATCTGCATTGGAGGTTTCATTCATAAGAAAACAAATTTAAACTAATATTTATTATATTATGATTTTATTACAATGGAGGAAAACACAACTTAACATAATTATTAACAAATGTAAGAACCATGTCATAGCGTGCTTCTTTCTTCACTGGGAGTTTGTCCCATTCCTTTGGCCACCTCGCTTATGCATAACCATTGCCCATCAGGGTTTTCCCTCCATAGGCTAACTTTATTATCTCCACCAGAAACTGCTAGAATGTTTCCAGTAAGCGACCAACTGACACTCCATATAACATCATCAAATGTGTTCAGGATTGTGGGTGTCCAGGAGACATTGTCATCGCTGCACCAAATGACCACTCTCTTGTCTTGAGAGCAACTAGCTATCATAGATCTTTGCAGACCTAAAGATGGAGCCCATGCCACATCTCTTACCCAGTCCATATGCATTTCCAAACGGTTTTCCTCCACCCATTGATCACCCACATCTCTCCATATCTGAAAAACAATATATCGTCCGTACATGTCATTGGTAATGCTTTGTTGTGTGAGTGAGTATACATTCACTCACACAGAAAACAATTAATCTAGTACAAGCCTCATAACAAGTTCATATAGCAGCAGCACCTCATTACAATGATGACAATACGATTTGCCTATATCATAAATGTTACATTAATAACTGTTCACAAAGCAATAAAGTTAATATAGCAAGGTCCGAGAAGCATCTAAATTAAAATTGTTTATTATGAATAGAAACAGGTGGAGCCCAAAATGTGAAAATTTAGGAGACTTAATTTAAGACATTAATAAAGAAACAAACAATTGATCACATGTAACATGTAGAGTCTGAGTTAATTTGAACTGTAGAGATATCTTTTTATTATCATCAACAACTACAGCATATCTTCATGCCAGTTCCCAAACAGGGTAGGCATAGCAATATAATAATACCACACTTTTATTATCAGATGCCATAAAATAATTTTAAAATTAACAAATTTTAGGTTTCTGACTTGCAATGACAAGTAAGCAATAATTTAAATGAAATAGTTGTACAATGTTGATATTTTATTAGCTGTTACATCATCATCATTATCACTATCAGCCCTTATCGGTCCACTGCTAGACATAGGCCTCTCTCAATGAACTCCAAGTTGACCAATCTCCTGCTACTTGCATCCATCCCGGACCGGCTACTGAACGGAGATCGTCTTCTGTTACATACCTTAACTATATTATCACACCCTCCAGATGCCAAGCGTTTTGGTGCCTCTTTATTTGTGAGTGGATCTAAACTTAAATCGGCTGATATGGCAGGACACCAACTAATAGAATTTACTCCAATGGCATGAGCACCTGGAATTTTTTTAACATCCCAATTGCCGCCTTCTTGATTATAGGTAATGGTTGAAATAGAACCATCGGAACTGCAACATGCGAGTATCAGTCCATAATCAACTGGTGCCCATGCCACGGAGTTTACGGAACTCTCGTGTCCCGTATATTCGTAGATTTTCGTCCATTCTCCAGACTCTTTCCAAATTATAACCTTTCTGTCATATGAACATGACGCCAAAAGGTTTCCAAACTTGGGATGAGCCCAGGCTATTTGCCACACCGGTCCAAAGTGTCCCTTCAAATCAGCAACAAGAGTTTGTGTACCGCTTTTGATGTCATACACTTTTACAGAGTTGTCTGATGAACATGTAGCTAAGCGTAAACCATAGTAATCCAATTCTGCATCATGTATCATATCCTCGTGACCAGTATCAATAGTATTAAGAACACTTAACATATTTAAAAATTGTTAAAACGTGAAGAAACACTTAGCAACTTGTAACTTAGATTTTGTTGTCAAAAAAGTTGACGTGGAAGTCGGTGCTGCCATATAAAATTATAGATAAAAAATCAAAGTAATCAGTAGCTATTGAAATTAACTTTACTAACAATATACTTTCAAAGCATTGCTTTTTACATTAGTGCTCCTTTTGCTATAATCCTTATGACAAATAACTGTATACTTAACAATTAAACGTCACCATGTATAATAAAACTCATTCTACACTGGGTCAATAATTCATATAAAGAAAAAAAAAACATAACAACATCAAAATAATACCAACACGGCTTCAATTTCACCCAAAATCGGTGCAGTGGTGGCTAATAGAACTGGTTTTTTTTTCTGTAGCCTAAGCTCTATAGTATAATTGTTAATACTCATTGGTTCTCTACTTGGTCTGTGTTTTTGGAATGTAAAAAGTATAAAAACAGCTGTTGTCCGTTGCCGTCAAATGTCAATTCGTCAAATCAACTGACATTTCTGCAATCTTTCCAAATCTAAAATACTGATGAAGTAACATACAAATTATGATTATATTTCCTTACATTCAGTGAAAATGTCTCAAACAGAAGATGGAATATTTTCAAATATTGAAAATCTGCTTCGAAAGGACTACCGTGGAGTCAATGTATGCAAATATATACTATTTTTAGAGTCAAATGATTGTTTCTAAATTGTTATTGTGTTACAGGTAGGTTTGTACGCTCTCGCCGCTACTGGTCTGGCGATAGCTATACACAAAATCCGTCCGGTAAATATGAAATTTGATGCTTACATTTTAATATTATATAACAACTTTTGATTGAACAACAAATGATTATTTACACAGGTTAGCAAGTTTTCCAAAGTAACTAAAATCCCTGATCACTTTATAAAACAACATGAACCGCTAAGAGGGGTCTACGTGTGTGTGCAACATTCCCCACTCCGGCTGTTGATAGATCATACGGCACCTCTGTACCTACCGCTGTGGCACTCCAGTAAACCCCCATTGCCTGTTAAGGTATGTAGTGTCCACATATTTTCCAAGATTGTGTGTCTAAATTAATCTGTAGGTTTGTGAGAGTATTATTGTTGTAGGTTGTGTCGTTATTGCCTTGTCAATTTGGCACAACTGTAGAGATACTTCTCACTAACATAGCCCTGGTGTGAGGAGGTCATGATGCCTACATTACCTCTGGTTATGTGTATTACTGGTTGGTTTATAGTCATAAAAGGTTCTAATTGTTTGTTTGATCTTGATTGTGTTTACACAATGGACGGTATCAGTTCATTATTAGGTACATATTTAAAATGTTTCTGAGTCACCAGCTACCAGTGCTGCAGTAACCTTATTTTGTTATATCTCATAAATCAAATTGAAACCAGCCAGCATTGAGCGTTTACCTGCAATATTACCATACATTTAAAAGGAGTCAATGTAAAATTGGCTATATTTTCAAGCTTCTTCAATAAAAACTTATTTTAAGCCACCAAAGAAGGTTAGTCAGTTCTTACCATCAGTGAAATGCCGTATCCCTCTACAAGATGCAGCTGTGTACAATCTCTCTATACTATAAAAAAATATCATCAGGTTAATCTCATTGGTAAAGTGTAAAAAGTTACATTACATTAATTAAATATTTTTTCAGATTTGGGGCATAGATGTAGTAGGTGGCAATGCTGTGAGCTGGCTTGAATGTGTAGCAAAAGGAAAGCAAGTAACTGTCAAACCCATTTCTCGAGTCAATGATGACCTTCTATCAGCTGTTGAGTTGCATTTGCCTAATGCGAAGGTATTTTTAATAATCCCTTTTCTTTAGAACATAATATCTTCCACAATTCATTTTGATTAAATAGATATTTTATGCAATCACTTTAGCTATGATGATTATGTGGGTGGAATTTCAAGACAATGCTTGCATGTATACAGAGTGTCCTAAAAGTCAATGTCCAACCGAAAACCTGAACTAGGCTAAGCTATGTTGGTTCTTATAAAAAAAAAAAAAAAAAAAGATCTTGCTCATGTAGTTTCAAAATGACTGCGATTTTTTAAAAATTGACACCTTGTGGCTACAAATCAACTCCTTTCTTATTTTTTCTGTGTGGAGCATTCTTAGGTAATGCTCCTACAAATTCCAATTCACAATTTGCGCACAACTCCTTGGTATTTTAGAAAATATCCATTGTATGCCCAACCATGACCCGAAAATGACTTCATCACTCAACTTTAACAGTCTGTTTTGAAATTATTATTTTTTTATTTTTATAAGAACCAACATAACTTAGCCTAGATCGCGTTTTCGGTTGGACGTTGACTTTTGGGACACCATGTTTCGATTTTGGAATATTTCTATGTATACTTTTTAAAACATTCTTAATGACCTAACCTAACCTAACATTGTCTTGAAATAAAATTATTATTATTAACCCATTTTTGTATAAAATAGGGATCATACTAATTATATTTTGTATAAGACACAGGTTGTGTCTACTTTCAATTGAAATTTCTTAATCCAAGTTACGCGAGTACTGCATTTCAGCTTGTAAATGAGAGTTTTTTTTTCATTAATCTTATATTGCTTATTGCATAAAGGATGTAAGTGGACAGTGGACAACAAACGAAATATTTTCCTTGACGGACTGCTATAAAAAAATGTGCTAATATTAATAGCCAAGTTCTTTTTTATGCACGGTCGATGGCGGAAGCTATTTGTTCTTTAAAATGTGTGTGCTTCGATAACAACTTAGAATGATTACGAAACACATAGGCTCAATCATGTTTGTTTACGTACTGTCGCGTCGTATATTAAACCTTGGCTCGAGTGCACAGGTACAAATACAGCACCTAACCGATATTTGCGCTTTTCGATGAGATTAAATACTATGAAAATATGACGTATCAATTTATAAAACTTGTTAAGCAAGTTCAGTCATTAATTCCAGAACAAAGAGTAGTAATCATCATCATTATCATTATCAGCCCTTATCGTTCCACTGCTAGACATAGCCCTCTCTCAATGAACGCCAAGATGACAGATCTCCCGCTACTCGCCCTCCATATCGGACCGGCTACTGCACGGAGATCGTCTTCCCACACACATGGACATAGGCCTCTTTCAATGAGCGCCCCACAGGTCATTACGGGGAACGCATTGATTGAAGACATTCGTCTTCAAGCTCTGCGGTACAGGCGACGAGAGAATGTGACGAAGCCTCCGGAATGCTGCCCAACCCAACTGAATCCTTCTATCGGCTTCCTGTTCGAAGTTATATCCATCTAATTGCAACAGTTGCCCGAGGTAGACGTATTCGTCTACGACTCCGAGAACAGCAGCATCGACGTTGACCAGCCTGGGGAGGACGTGTTGGATGAACATAACTTTTGTCTTGTCCAAGTTCATCCTAAGGCCAATACGTCGGTAGGATTCATT
>JAFELO010001895.1:191624-232784 GCA_017140195.1 Eumaeus atala
CGTATTTTAAAGTCAATGCCTGCAAGAAAATTACTGAGTGGTCAATTAATTGAAGTTAGTATGTATGATGTCATAAACAATTAGATAATTTGGTTCGATACCAGTCTCTTCATAACATAACCACGCCTATTTTTCAAATTAATCATACAGAATATAACTTTGAGAAAAAAAAATCAGCGTCAATCGTAATTACGTATAAAATATACTGACAAATTGACACAAAGAATGAAACGACTCACCAATAGTTGATATAAACGATATATTGAATGCATCTTCTGAAAACCGAAACAATATAGATGTTTTTCCAACACCAGAATCACCTATTAAAAGTAATTTAAACAAATGGTCGTAGGTTTTTGCCATTTTTTTACGAGAAACTGATTACAGGTACAACCATTCATTTGGCAATGGCATGTTTGAGTAATTTCCAGTGTTGCCTATGTTAAACTTAGCCACGTATTGTAGATAAAATGTAATTTTACCTTCGTCAAAATTATTCTCAAATTAAATTTTTATCTAAATGTATTAGTTTGATATATGCTATTAATTTAATTTTCTAATTTTAATATTATAAAACCAAGACCCTAAAGACATTTGTCTATTTGTGGTGGATTTTCTCAATATCTACTGAATGTATATTGATGCGGTTTTCACTTATGGGTAAAGACTAAAAAGATTTCCGACGAAGCTCTTAGTGCAAAATCTATCGACTGGTGAAGCCGGGGTGGACGGCTCGTTATCTTTACTTTTACAATACGTAATCACGGCAAAAATATCCGTAACATTGAGTATTACACCAAAGTAGGTGGATCACTGGCAATTATTTTTGTTATGCGGCCATAAATGTCTTGAAATCTGACATTGCAATTTGTGACATTTGTGAGCTTAGATAAAGTTCGTGAGATTTCAGATTAGTCAGAAGTTAAAAAATCGAGAGGAAAGGGGAAAAAAGATGGCGTACTAAAGACGTATACATTATAAAACAACAACTAATAATAGTTTCTAAAGACGAGGCGGCATGGTCACTCGATCTTAGCCTATTCGTAAGGACGAATCTTACAACAACATAAAAAATCGAGAAGCATTTGCTTTGCATTTTTGTTTACATGTTTTAACTTCTAAATTAAGTTTGTAAAGTAATTTATACAATTAGTAATAGGTGGAAATATAAAATATGAAGTATTACTAATAATATAAACAAAAACTATGTTTTACCACGTACGTCAAATTTGTTATGATCATATTGTGTGTAAAGTACTGATATTGTTATTATTTATACTGAATTTACAGATATCCTTGGAACATGAAATTTTATTACATCCCCGATATTTTGGGCCGCAGTTATTGGATACTGTAAAGCAAAGACTATATACTGAGGTGGAAGGGACTTGCACCGGCAAGTGAGTATCGAATTCTAACCTACTAATTTGCTATGATGTATTTTCTAATATGCATCATCTTTTCTAATTGCAGATATGGTTTTGTTATAGCGGTGACTACAATTGACAGCATAGGTGCGGGATTGATCCAGCCAGGCCAGGGCTTTGTGGTGTACCCTGTAAAATATAAGGCAATAGTTTTTAGGCCATTTAAGGGGGAAGTTCTTGATGCTATAGTCACTCAAGTTAATAAGGTATTGAATAAGTTGGATTTGTAGAGTTAATTGTTATGTATACTTATGTTAGTAAGAAAGCAGTGCCACCATAAAGTGGCTATATCATTACAACATTACCTGTGTGAACTGAATGGTGCTATTACCCACAGATAAGATATTCACACCTTTAAATTTAGGTTATGCCTAAGATTACTTCTTTCAATATTTAACAAACTCAAATAAGATGCTTTTCACAAGATGTTTCTGCATAATACTAATTGTCCTTAGTTAATTTCAAATAAAATAAT
The DNA here is from genome assembly GCA_017140195.1 of Eumaeus atala. Taxonomy (NCBI): domain Eukaryota; kingdom Metazoa; phylum Arthropoda; class Insecta; order Lepidoptera; family Lycaenidae; genus Eumaeus; species Eumaeus atala. The sequence continues at coordinate 193,527 of JAFELO010001895.1, forward strand.
TATCCTAAAATGACACTTAATTAAATAAATAAACTTTATATACTATTTTCACAATTATTAAATTAAATTTACACTTACAACCAGTTTATACTTAACATCATCAGGATAAATATATATTTGTGTATATAATATGTTTATTTACTGATGAGATTTGCTGAGTGTGCTTTGCCGGTTCTAGCAGTTGCTCAGGGCAGGGCTGTAATTCAATCGGTGGTGTAAATCGATCACCATTGTTGATATTTAAGAAATAATTTTATATAAAAGGATACTGAATTTAAAAAAATCTAATTCACGTAACTACACTATTTGCCACTATATTGTGGCTGCTTTATTCACTATTTCATAGCAGCACTTCTATTATAGAGTACCAAAGATTAGGTGACACTTAGCTAAAAATTTTATTAGCTTTCTTATTCTGTTTCCTAGGTCGGGATGTTTGCTCAAATTGGCCCTCTCAGCTGCTTTATTTCTCATCATGTAAGTAATTTAACATCTTTATGACTATTCAAATGTTTTGACATGCGTAAGCAAGGTGCATAACATCCAGGTGGTGCTTGTATTTGCAAGGGAATAATCAACCAAAAATCCTGGAAAAAATGAACCCTTAGTTTACTTTTAGTAGCAAACAGAATAAAGGTACTTTGTTTGCCCTTTTTGTTTATATGTGTACACATGACAGCAGTGGTTTTACAGTTGTGTACTAGGGCATCATTGATAATCCTCTTGCAATTATTAATTTTGCTGTAAAATAAACTAATTTCATAGGAATATCTGTTTACTTTTAGTTACATTATTGGTCACTTCTACAATTTCAAAATGTACAACTGTGTTTAAGTTTTGTGGAATTTGGAACATTTGAGTTCAGAAAAAACACAGTTATCATTTTGGCTGGATATTATACCACTGTACATTGATAAGGACCTGTCCTACATTATGCAGTTTAAATTAGATACATTTATGTATACTATTTAATAATAAATGTTTTATTAATGCTAAAGCGTATTACAAGTGTGTATGAGTTATATCATATTAAGGGAAGTCAAGTAGCCTGTAGTATAGACTAATAATTACAAGGAGTTATAAAGTTATAACTACTCTGTAGTTGTATGCTTGTAAAAAGGAATAAATCATGAGCAAATAGGACATTCATAATTTATATAAATAAGAAAGGAAACATGGCTGTGTGGAGGCGGCCCAAGAATACCCTCACCTTCAATCCAAGCCCAGGGTGACGTAAGAGTTGTCAAAGGGCACTAGTCTCTTAACAACGAAGAGGCTTCAGCAAGCTGGTTGTTTGGTGTCTCGTCTGTTTCATAATGACAATGAAATATATGGGAACATCAGACGGCGCTCACGCCTAATGATGGCGGCACCATCAATCGGTTGATTGCGATTACAAATCCGCCTGCTCAGCGTGGCAATTATAAGCATTAACCTCAATTGGACGACAGCTGTAGAATTCGGCCCCTTGTTCCCGGTAGTTCCACTAGTGCTGGCCACGGTAGCAGCCACAGTAACGGTGAAACAAGGGGTGGTAAGAATCTCCGGGCTACGGATCGCTACGACCTATTTGACCTGGCTACGTATAACAGACGAAGAAGAAGAAGATAACCACTTGGTAGAGCTGGAGGTGCAACTGGGAGTAATTCGATAAGACGTTCTGTATAACAGACAAACGCTTCTACTAGATAACCACTTGGTTGAGCTGGAGGTCGAACTGGGAATAATCCGATAAGACGTTCTGGGATCATGTGAAGTCCGAAGACAAGGTGAAGATACCATAACTCTGCCATCGGGTCACCTATTCGTCGAAATCTCTAGTCTGTTGAGTTGGGTGGTGTATCTCGTACTCAAACTCACTAAGAGGTACAGCCTCAAAGTGATACAAGTATACGCACCAACCTCGACTCATTCAGATGACGACGTGGAGACAACTTATGAGGATCTCTCAAAGGCCTTACATTACACCTGTAAGGGCCCACCTTAATGTTGTTGTGGGGCACTTTCATGCCAAAGTGTTAGTACGAAATGGTGTCGAATCGTGTCTGGGACCACACGGAGTAGGAAGTCAAAATCGCAGGGGGCAAATGCTGGTAAACTTCCTCGAGAAGGAGGACCTCTTCTTAACGAATTCCTGCTTTAAGAAGAAGCCCCATAGGAAGTTAACGTGGCAGAGCCTCGATACTGTGACGAGGCACGAGATTAACTTTATTACGACGGACCGAAAGCATATGTCGGGTGTCTCCGTGATCAACAGGTTTAAAACCGGAAGTGGTCACCTATTAGTTAGAAGCTCTCTGAATATATGGTTTCGACGCGAGCGTGTTCAATTATAACAGTCGACACTCAGACCTAACTTCCGACTAACCATGCTAGGTTCCGAAAAATTCCAAATGGAGTTAAAAACAGGTACGATGCCCTAGATATGTTGGAAACTATTGACGACGAAATTGACGAGGCCATGAGTTTCGTGATTAATTGCGTGCGGGACGTGGGAGAAGGATACTGTAGGAGTAAGTATACGAGCAGGAAGACTATCTCTCAGATGAGACGTTTAGACTTATGGAGGGAACGCAGAACTCACGAAGACGTTACATCTGCCGATGTCAAGTTTCTTTCAAATCCAATCCGCAATCTGATACGCCGAGACCTTCGCAGCTTAAATACGCAGCAACGGGGTACCGAAGCGATCGAGCAGAATAAAGGGTCGAAGGTTTTTGTGGAGAAGTTTGGAAGAAGTCATCTGACAAAGGTTAGGACTGATTCTAGGGTTACCGTTTCTTTTAAGCCTTATCTGAGATTGAAGATTTCTATAGCAAGTTGTATACGTCGCACGCTCCTCATCCCGATATCCTAAACAACGATCCGCGTGCGAACCAAACACATTTGTCAGGCGGTCTGCCGGACGTCAGCTTGAGTGAGATTAGTCTGGCTCTTGCGCAGCTTAGAGCCGATTGAAGCATTCAGTTGGGTTGGGTAGCATTCCGGAAGCTTCGTCGGCCGAAACATGGTCTCTTAATTTAGGACTGGTCCGCAAGTTGCGGTAGCTCAAAGGGCTATTGAACGTGCTATGTTGGGTGTTTATCTGTCCGACAGAATTCGTAACGAAGTCATAGGATAGAGAAGTAAAGTATCCCATATCACGCGACGAATGGGCTCGCTGTAGTGACAATGGTCTGGTCACACAGTCAGAAAAACGGATGGCAGATGGGTCATTAAGGTTCTGGAGTGGATGCCGCGTTTAGGAAAACGAAGTGTTGGTCGACAGTGCACCAGGTGGGAAGACGTGCAAGTAGCCGGTTCGGGATGGATGGGAGTAGTAACAGATCGGTCGTCCTGGCGTTCATTGAGAGAGGCTCAGGCAAAGGAATCAGTCCCAAAACTAAATCATCCTGATTTTATTCTGGCCTTACTAACTGGATTCCAAGAGGCAAAAAAGAGAAAAGATATAATCCAATCTATTAGTAATTGGAAAGGAGAGTGCGTGAGCAGTAAGCTAAGAAAATATAGCCAAGATGTGTAACAACACTAGAGCAACGTTAATAAGACCCATGTTAGTAAAAAAAATAAGTTTCCCATTTGTGCATCTCGAAAATTATATATTTTAAGTGTATAGAATAAATGTTACGAGTTGTTTTTTGATATAATATAAAAATATTCTTACTGTTTCGTTTACACCGCGTCATTTCTGAGATACAAGCGAAAAACTAAAAAATTGGACCATTAAGCGCACACCCTATCATTCACCTTGCAGACGTCTGAACTCTTAGTACTTCCAGCAGTCCAAACAATGTTGTGAATGAACAAGCGAGGCAAATGTTTTGTAGTGATGTTGCGGCATGAAACTGTAGCTCTACTAGTCTAGTTGGTATCAACTTGTGCATTGTAAATGTATTATTTTTTATGTAACTGTTTTGTTCCAACATAAATTTTAAAAAGAAACGATATGCTGCGAAAGTAATATTTGTTTTTACAAATTTGTATGAATTGAAATAAAGTTTTGTTATTGCCAAATCAGCACCAACACTAGATTGCAGGTATTATTTTTCCTTCATATAGGATTTGCAATGACACCTGTGACAGCCAGTCCCACATGATGGTAATGCTTATATGGTAACATATTATGATTCCATAATTAGTTAAGATATGCTGTCATAATAGAAATCGGACAAATATTATTAATACAACAGGTATATCAAATGAGCTCTGATAATGATGCATATAAATTTTTACATTTGACTTTTCAGTCCATTCCTGCTGATATGGAGTTCTGTCCCAATGTGAATCCCCCGTGCTACAAGAGTAAACAGGAAGATAACGTGATACAGGAAGAGGATGTCATCCGACTAAAGATCGTGGGCACCAGAGTGGATGCCACTGGCATTGTATGTGGCATTTTATTTAAAACTCGTTATCAACGTGGGCGTGTGTGTGCGTGTTTAGAATTTACTTATAAATATCTACAGTAGTCTTCAGATAATATATAAAATATATATAATATATATAAAATTCTCGAGTCACTTTACTACTCCATACATATTTTACACGCACATTCGGTAGGTCCGAGAATCAGCTACTATATATTTTGATACCCCTAAGTGATAAGGGTTGTTCACCCTTAACATCTTTTTCAATGTTTACACGTATAGTTCAACTTAGGACATAACGAGTTCGTAGAGGTAGTTGTCGCTCTTGTATATGCGGAGTGGGCATTACAATACAACGAAAGCACCAGTACTAGTTTATACGAGTATTTTAGAACTATCACATTAGTCCTAACAACAGTACCCAAAAAAGATTATTTTCAAGACAACTAAATCAGAGAAAAATAATTCAATTTTCATTTTTAAATTTTATTATGAGATTTGTTACAATAAAAAATTATATATACTTTTAGTTTTGGGGCGCATACATCCGCTAAGAACGAAACGCGGGCGAAGCCGCGCGGCGCTGCTAGTTTAAAAGCTGACTTTGAACGGTTGGCGAAACAAAATGAACACGTGTCACTTTGTGGGGGACATAACAGGACTTACGTTGCCCAGGCCACCTCTCACGAGACCCGGACACGACAGGGGGATCGTAGCAATAACCCTTGTCAGTAATCATATCACTACTACATTCTTTTGTTTTCAGTTCGCAATCGGAACTCTCATGGACGACTACCTGGGGCTGGTGACGCAGTAGTTTCTAAGTGTAGTCACTAAATAAAACTATTTTCAATAAATTTGTATTTATTTCTTATTATTTGGCATTCAAATAATGTTGTTGAATTCATTGTATACATTATAAAAAATCATTCGTTAAAAGTCAAAATCGTTTATCAGTCTGTGGTGGCAGTGCGAGCGATTTATATACCGGAACATATTTTGGAACCCGCCCGGCCTACACACGACAATTTAACAGAACATTGATACAGTAACACACTAAAAAATGGAAATTACAAATAACATTTCTATTTACCATTAAATACCACAATTAACTATCTTTCAATGGTTTAAATTGAATACCATATTCAGCTCCATGCCTGTATTTAGCTGTAATATCGATATGCTGGGACTATAATATATTCACTAAATTTATACTTTAAATATTATTATCAACTGATATAATTTTAGTCTATTCAATTGGAGCTGAGTTTGGTAATTAAAGTGTCCAATATAATTCTAAAGCATTCAGGCAATAAAAGAAATTAAATTATAAATCACAAAACAGGCTTGTCAATAATAATCAAGTCTTTGGTTTCTTATTATATACAAAGTGATCAAAACACGTTGGAAATTAAATTAAACCCTACTATTTATTGCTGGGATCAACGAAATATGGCATCTAAATAAATAATACTCAATATGAGATCAGAAACACAATGTACGTATTAAGCACCAAATGGGCCTAAATAAAACAAAATATACATTCTATGCTCATAGAACTATTATAACGCCGGAATAACACCATGCTTCACACAGTTGCAGTCGCTATATACATTTGAGATATAACATTGTGATGCAGCTCATTCAGGCTCGCTGAACATCTTTTGGGACAGTCAGTCCAACCAATAGTAGTTTGGTATCCGACTCACAAGGAGCGAAAACTTGTTCGGCTTCATACTAATGATATAAGGCCTACTCACACGTTAGTAACACATACGTAGATATATTTCCATAAATTTGGAACTTCTTATTACTTATCATAACTACCTGCTTCGCAAACCAATTTAACTAAGTGTTAGGCTAAAACAAGTATAAACATGTCATGTCACGGAAAATACCTGGAGAGTTCTACAGCATTTTCCACCAATTATGCAATGACATCTACATTAGCATATGGGTGTTTTTGTTGCATCTTTAGACATAGAAGAGAAGCGAGACGCGAAAAGCTAAGTACTTTGAGAGAAACAGACTAAAGTAAAACGCCGAAACAGCCTGGCAGTGTATTTTAACAACCTGCCCGAATTTGAATACTTTTCTGTGGATCTTCTTAATACCTACAATTCGATAGTTCATTATTTTATCTCACTCTTGAGGTTTTTCTATCGCTCTTGTATTCTCGCCAAAAACGATTATTACAGGAAAAGTGTACTATATTTCGTATACCAAGAAATAAAAAAAAAATATATTTCTACAGTCACACTGCGGCCGTGACTTTGTTCTAAATAACAAATGTGAGTGAACCTTATATACCAGCAGTTAGCACTGAGCGTCCCGCCGTCTGTTCGCAAGCTTTAGGGCTTCCAACGACATTCAAATTTTACAAGGCACAAAAACATTTCAGGTTAAACATATTACAATGCAAACATTTGAAAACAAGTATAGTATACTCTGCTACGTACGGAGCCGTACAGGAATATCGAGGAAGGACTACGACAGACTAGGAAATTGTGAAGGCTGATATGAAATATCGTGAGGAATAAACATTACTCGGGCGCCATCTGCAGGAGCGGCAGAGCCTCCGGCGGGCCGGACGCCTGCATACCGCGCACAAGTGTACAGGCCGCGGGCACATCGAGCTGAGAGCGTTGCGAGAGTAACGCTTTATCATTTCATTATCCCTCACGTTAATCTGTATATTATATTCTGCGTCGAAAGCTCGCTCGTTACCCGCCGGCGACAACACTTGTGGACGGTACGACCGCTAGTGTGCATAAGCTTGTAACTTGTAAGTGAACCGTCGACTAAAGGGGATACACCGGGGCACTATCTTAATAACCAGTAACATCTTAACGACTCTTAACAGTTAACAGCTTAACTAACGTGTGACACGCTTTGTCGTGCCGCGGCGCGTCGGGACGTCTCTACTCGCTCCATGCTCGTGCTTATATCATATATAAATACTTTAAATAGTGATTTATTATTTAGGATATTATTTAGTGAAACTTTGTAAGAATAGAAAATTGATAGCCATACGTTTATCTCGGTCACGAGAACACCGGCCACCGGACGGAGCGGGAGCGTGTAGGTATCGGTTGTCTATTACATTTCCTGATCTCTCTTCACGTCCACGTCTACAGTCCGTATACTGCACGCGCACGCCAGGCTCCTGGGCGGACTCGCCGCGGCACATCTCATCTAAACGGGTGTATCGCAACAGACGAGCATGTCTATAATAATAATACTGATCTATTTATAATATGGGTAATCATGTGTGTGGTAGTAGAGATTGCTTCCCCGTCCTCTGGTAACTGTGAAACGTCCATCCGCACTCCGAGACCGAACACCACCGAAGTCGCTTGTCTATCCAACTGAACATACTGTAGCTGCTGCTCCCTGCCCCCAGCGGTGTAGGGAGTAGCGGTAAGTGAGCGTGACTCGATTTGAAAAATATACGTCATACCATACATATTATAAGTAACATTTATACTATAATAAATTTTATTTATATTATTTTAGTTTTAACTACAACTAACAGAGAGAATATGATTCTTTTTATTATAGCCAATCGAAGATCCGTTGTTTCCGATCGATTTCTTATCTCTAGTTTGAAAGTAGATAACGTTTTAGGAACGATACTCGAGATGAGATCGACTCATTCAGTCAAGTTAGCGACGCACGACTCGAGCGTACTCACTGCGTGTAAACATTATTACAAATTATATTAATACATGGGAGGAGGGACAAAGGAAACATTCGAAAGGTTGGAATTGCAACGCCATATCCGTGATGTCGGCCGCTCCTTCGGTACCAACAACGGCTAGCGGCTATCGTGCCAGCCGGCTAGCGGGCCAGCGGGCCAGTGGGCCAGCGGGCCAGCGGGCTAGCGGGCCAGCGTGATAGCGGCTAACTAATGCGAGACGTGGAAGCACTGGCACTAGGCGCGGTGGGCCGGCGGATGTCAGGAGGCGGGTAGCGCGGGCGCGGCCGGCCACACGGGCCCGCGCACCGCCTCGATGTAGTCCTTGATCAGCGTCGCGATCTGGTACGCCTGCGCAGATAACACTCAGTTAGTTACTCTTTACATCAATCCAGAGTTAATAAGAATAAAAGGGACAGTGTTACTCTCCGCCTAGACACAAGAATTAATAAGAGTCATATGGTTTTTTTTATTATTTTCTATATCGTGACAGGATAAGCACAACGATATGGGCAGGCTTCTCCACCTCGAAACGGGTGGAACTTTTCTAGCTCGAAACAGCCTTGCTTTGTATAAAAGGGACGACTATGTGAGGTTACTTGCATTTTTGATACGAGGGCTGGTGCTACTGGAGGTGCGGTGACGCACTCACCTGGTCAGTGGAAAGCACCAGCTTGGCGTGCTTGCGGTCGGCGCGCGTGACGAGCAGCAGCGCGCGCGGCGCGGGCGAAACAGCGAGCAGCTGGTCGTGATCGTGCGACACGAGAGCCGCGCGTGCGCCGCGCCGCAGCAGCGTCAGCCCGCGCGCGTCCACCGCTAGCCACAACGCACGCGGCCAGTTTGAGGTGAATGACTGCTACTCAACCGACGGGACCAGTTATGTACGTAGCATTACTATACATATATGCTATTTTTTATTGAAATGTTTTTGTAGGCATTAGTGAGGTTGAAGAAGGCGACAGGCTGCGCAGCGCATGCTATTTACTATATATTGACACTACATTAGAGTTTACCTTTCTAATTGCACTCGTGCGTAGCCCCATGTGATTGAGTGTTTTGTAAAAGTTCGACTTAAAGTCACATGATAGCCATCGAACGTAGGAGACTTCCCTCGGGACCTTCAGATGACAATGTGGTGTGGTCTCAGTTGCCACACCACATTCTTCTGCCGCTGCTATTCCTGTGTCTCCAGGCTCGACAGCGGCCACCACTTTTTTATTGTATAGGGGGCAAACGATAAATCAGAGTCTTTTTTACGACTACCGATTCTCATGGACATACCCATAATTACTATGCAAATACATTGGCCTCCTTTCCTCCCCCATTACCGGCCACCGGCTACTCCCAAGCCGCACGAAACGCGACACTGAAGATACTTGTATGAGATAATTGCAGGTAGTCCCATGGAATTGCTTTGGGACCCACAGCGAATTTATTCACAAGAAAAGTAGAAGTAGAAATTATTTCTACTTTTGAACCGCCTAGGTTAACACTGTGACACAGGTGAGGGTAATCAAGCCAGGTTGCTTTAGAGGTAATGTATCTAAGGCACTGCCAGCCTTGCCAAGCTTACTCAACCGCACTATCTGGGCAGGCCAGCCCTCGACAGCGGGTGCTACAGTACACTACTTGCGTGACAGGACAGAGGAGCTTACCATGACATCGAAGATGGTGGCGCGCGTTAGCGGCCAGGAGGAGGCGAGCGTGAGCGCGCGCTGCATGGCGGCGGGCGGGGGCGTGCCGCGCAGCGACATGTGGTGCAGGCGCACGGCCGGCGCCGACAGCGCGGGCGCCAGGCGCGCCGGCAGGACGGCGCCCGCCGCCGCGGCACACTCCTCGCCGCCGCCCAGGCAGTCTCCCTTCACGACCTGTGCGTGTAGCGCTGCCACCATCACCTGCGCACACAGCCATACGTACACGTCCGCGCTATGCCAATTCTTGTTGTGAATGTAAACACTTCATTTACACATTATCATTTTTAGAAGCACAAATCCGCTGATGCGGAATTATTATTTCTTAAATAATTTTTATGCACAACATTATTCAGAGTTTTGTTAGGTGACACGGCCTCGTCGGGCTAGAAGGGCAGGCAGCACCTGGTAGTACAGCAGTTCCAGCGGGCGGAGCACGTAGTAGTGTGCGGTACTCACGGCCTCGTCGGGCTCGATGGGCAGGCGGTCGTGTCGCACGGCGTGCAGCACCTGGTAGTACAGCAGTTCCATCTCCGCCGCGCACGCCGTTGCCAGAGGCCGCTCACCCAGGAACAGACGTTTCTTAAACACCAGCCTGCCGTGGAACATTATTATATTATATCGTTCTGCGGTCAGAACACAGATCCCTGTATGTGTATGAGCAGCTCATGCGTTCTTATGCTATTTTATAGTTGATGAGTGAACACATTAAAGTTGTAGGCGGGGCACATTCAAGAGTCGTCAATGGTTACTACAACATGGCGTGAGACCGGTAGTTACCTGCAGGCGGCGGCGGTGGCTCCCGCCTTCTCCCAGCGCGCCAGCACGTCGCACACGCGCTCAGCGCCCGCCAATGCGCGCTCGCCTGCACCCGCTGGCGACGAGTTGGCGCACACTTCGTACAGAGCGTATCCTGTCGCACGATTTACACATTATATTATTACTACAAGGCTGCCTTTCTTCACAATCACGAATTGACCAAACGTCAGTTCGATCATACAATTAACACGATGTGAACTAAGCAAGGACATTTCCTCCTCAATAATAATTGTGACATACGCTACATGGGAAGTGACTACAACAGGAATCAAAAACCATCTTTTGAGTTAGCAGTAAACCGTAGTTTAAGATCAATGTAGTGTACTTGATTTTGTAAATATACCTACTATTTGAATTTTTGTGATATTTGTATGTGTTTGATATACCTGTAGCAGCGTCGGTGAGTCCAATCTTGTCGCGCAGCATGGCCACCAGGCGGTCGGCGGTGGCGGCGGGCCCGAACACTAGCCCGTGCTGCTTGCCGTCCAGCAGCAACACGCGCGCGTGCAGCGGCCGGCGCGCAGCGGCGCACAGCAGCTCCTCGCGCGAGGGCGCGGCCGCGCGCCGTCCCACCTGCGCCGTCGCTAGCGCCGTCTGCTCGGCGCGCCGCGCGAACAACGCCTCCTCGCGCGCTGCGGCGGCGGCGGCGCGGTACCGCAAGTGCGCTAGAAGTAGGCGCCGCAGCGGCTTGGCGGGTGGGAGCGCCGCGCCCACGGCTGCGCATAGCAGCGCCCAGTGGCGCCCCGCCACGGCTGATGCCGGCTCAGGATGCTCCGATGTCTGTTTGATGAGCTGCGCGTACAGCTCGCACAGCAGCGAGTCCTTCTGCAAGCAGCGTTGCAGAAGCGCCTGCGCCAGCGACACGCGGTCGTCACCGTCGCCCTCCGCGCTGCTCGCGCTGTTGTTATTTGCGAGGTTGCTGGTGCTGCCTTCGGTGCCGTTCAAACCCGCGTGGCTCATTATGTCCTACGCGATGAAATGATGACTGTCAATATTACGTTATCAAATTATACCATACGACGTCGCAACACGGTGACTGCTGACGAATGTTGAAAGTATTCCGGGTTGGATGGTGGTGTACCTTGAATATCTGCATGGCGGCGACCTCCTCGGCCTCGTTGAGACGGGTGAGGCTATGGGGCAGGGCGCGCGCCCAGCACCAGTAGGCGGCGGGGAAGCCCTTGTAGGTTTCGCCGTCGGCGGCGGGTAAGTCGAGGCGCGGCCGCTCGAGGCGGTGCTTGCTGAGGCGGCGCAGCGTGTTGCGCAGGAAACCGGCGTGCGCGTCGGCAGGGCGCCTAAGCAGGCCGCTGTCGACAAGCGCGCGCCGCGCAGCCCGCAGCGCTGCTGCCAACCGCGTGCGCTCAGGTGCAGGTGCGCGCCGCCCCGCCTCCTCCGCTAGCCCCGCCCCCAGACTCGGGCTGTACGACGCCATCAGCCACGCTGCCTCGCTCTTGGCGGCGCACTCTAGCACTATACACCTGTAAATATTGTTTTGATGAAAGGTATCATTTTATGTATACCTTTATATACAGGGTGTACAGGAAAAATGAACATCTAACTTAGTATACCACCAATGTATGTTTACTGAGGCGATATATATAAGATATTTACAAAGACACACCCAAAATTGAACCCAAGACTGAAAAAACTGAAAAGGGACCTGAAACTGACCCACACATGCGTAATGTGTCGGTTGTACATACCGTTTCTAGTACTTTTTCAAGGGTTCACAAAACTTTTTAAATAAAATTGGCATCCGCGTTGATTTGACTTTTTAGCCGCTGACAGTAATCGATGCGGCGTTGGTACTCAATGTGTAACACTCAGTTTATTAACGCACGAAAATCTAAGGTATGTGATGACGCAGCACGGGCAAGTTCTAACGGTCGCCAAAATTCACCGGCCGCTAACGGTCGTCGAACCGCGGGACCGCCCCGGCTAGCGCATTGTCGCTAGCGGCGCTGTAATTTAGAAAGGGACAGAGAAATTGGTAATCAGGTGATCACCTGGGCACGGGTTACCTCTTTGTTACGTAATAGTAAACATTTTTAATGAGAAGTAATAAAGTTGCAGGACGGTTATGTTGGTATAAAAGTTGCTTTTTTAAAATAATGCTTTCATATATCGCAAAACGCAAAAACATGTGTAATTTAAGATCTTTCACTTTACACACTTCACCTATTTAAATGATAAAATAGTGTTATTTTAAAAATTTAAACCATCATATCTCTTCAACGCTTACGATGTGTACCAAAATTCTTTTTGTATTTGAATGCTGATAGTGTATCCTACCCCCCATTGAAAGAGATGACCGGTTTTCTTGTACAGCCTGTATAATAAACAATATCCAAACACAGCCGTGACGTACGTAAGCTTTACCTGACGCGTTATTGTCTTATTTTGTACAGAACCTTTTACATGTAATTCAAGACAAAGCTTCTAAATGTACTTCTCCTGCACTTGCGGAGTTCACGAAGTATACACAGGAGGTATAAAAAAACAAACAACAATTGATTTTTATTGAATTGTTGCATGTTGCATTTCAAATATTGATAACCCGTACGCATCTCGCCCACGTGATTGTGTGTAGAGGTTGACCAATTCATCGAATCCTCATCGCTTAGTGTTTTATCAGCTTCTATGACCAATCAAATATGTTGTATTTTGTACACAGACTGTCAACTTGTGACTTGACTAGTCGAAATATAACCTACGAGAATTCATTAAAATTACATTATAACATATTTTCCTTGAATTCCTTTTTCTGTTAATGGATGAGTTACAGTTATAGCTCCGACTAACAACAAACGAGCAGTCATAGCTTTTAATAACTACTGACGCTCATAAACATCCGCATAATTACTACGCAAATGTGTTGACTCCCTTCCCTCCTCCCCTCCAATAGGCCCCGGGCGAATCACAAACCGCACTTTATGCGGTACTAGAAACGGTACGATCAACATACGAAACTGTATGCAGTTTTATAAACATTCAAACGAGCAGCTACGGTTCGCGCCACCTCTCGAGCCCTGTACCTGAGGCCGTCGTGCTGTCCGTGGTGTGTCAGGCTGAGAGTCAGGCCGTTGTCGACAGGGTCCAGCAGGACGGCGGCGATGTTGGTGTAGGGGTACTCCGCCAGCACCACCTTGTCCGCGGGGCGGACGAGCACCACGCCCTCCGAACCCACCCCCAGCATTACATTTGGTCCTGTAAGTGTCAATTGGTCTAAATAATTTGGTGGCGAAACAAGTAATAGTATATAAGTAACGAGCAGTGAAATGTGAATTCCAAGAAAATTCCTTGGAGCCGAAGTCTTAGAAATAAATTAAAAACCATTAATGAATAATGTCCATGGGCGTGAATAGACGTCATATCGTTCGTGGGGTTGTGGGTACTTTAGTGTAAAAAACTATACTCCGTAGACCTCTAGTCCTGACTATATTCTATATGATGTGCACTTGACGACAGGCTGTTGTGTTATTACCTTCTAAAAGGCTTAATTTAGACTGAAGCATTCATTTACTCAAAGCACTTGGCCCGTTCTGTTTGTTCACAACAAGCATGACCACATGAGGATAAGCATTTTACTAACTATAAAAAGGTCGTTTAACTTACCGTGTGCCCAGTAGCCTTTGTATGTGACGGGAAACAGCGTGACGCCGTACAGCGGATACTGCATCACGCAAGACAGATACAGCGCCTTAGCCGTCAACTCCGCGCGCCCCGCGCCGTACTGCCGGTGCGCCTGCGCCAGGATCGTGGCCTGTAACATGCGGGACGTGAGTGCGGAGTGGTTACGAGTTGCGCCCGTGCGCGCGACGTATTTACCACGCGAGACGTAGTACGAATGAGACTCAACCTGGAATATGTACCACAGATGCTGCAGCAGTTCATGCAAAGAATTCCAATTGACACGGGTTTTTTTGTAAGAGTAAGCCCAGTGTGCTGTATGCAGGCGGCCTAAGAATACCGCCACAGTAATGGAAAAGTAGGAGTACGAAATGGACGGAACCGCGATCCGGTTAAAACCGGAAGTGATCACCGATTTGTTACAGGCTCTCTGAATATGGGCTATCGGCGCGAGCGTGTCCGGCTAGTACAGTCGACAGCCCGACCTAACTGCCGACAAGCCATGGAACCTACCGTGGCTTGTCAGAAGAACCGAAAAAATACAACTTAAACTAAAAAAACGGTTCGATGCCCTAGATAAGTCGGAAACTACTATGGCTATTGACAAGGCCCTGAATAGCGTGATTGGTTGCATGCGGGACGTGGGTGAAGAATATTGTAGAAGTAAGTATACGAGCAGAAAAGCTAAACTCTCAGATGAGACGCTTGGATTTATGAGAAGAAGAAAGAAGTTACGTCTGCCGGTGTCAATCTTCTTACAAGGCGAATCCGCAAACTAATACGCCAAGACCTTTACAGCTCAAATACGCAACGGGTTACCGAAGCGATTAAGCAGAATAGAAAGTCGAAGGTTTGGCAATGGGCCGGTCACACACTCAGAAGAACCTATGGTAGATATGGCCAGTAAGGTTCTGGAGTGGGGGCCGCGTTTAGGAAAACGAAGTGTTGGTCGACCTTTCACCAGGTGGAAAGACGATCTCCGTGCAGTAGCCGATCCGGGATGGATGTGAGTAGTAGGAGATCGGTCGTCTTGGCGTTCATTGAAGGAGGCCTATGTCCAGTAGTGGACCGACAGGGGCTGATAATGATGAATGATGAAGAGTAATCCAAGCCGAATTGGGCGAGTACGACCGGATACATTTCGCTCACACCGCCGTAAGCTAAAAGCTATGATGTCTTGTTTCGTGCCATTTGTAAGTAGCCGGTTTCCTATTGGAGGAGGAGGACAACGCGTCTGCATGATAATAATGCAGATGTGTATGAGCGTCGTTAGTCGTGTATCACAAAACTTGCGAATTAGATTTAGTTCGGAGCATTCGCATTTAGAAATATAGACGGATTAAAGATGAACATACTGCAAAATTATTTTATTCGTAAGCATGTACACCAGCAGTGAAGCATGTACGCACGTGTACGCTAGTGACGACATGTGCACACACGAGTACACGACTACGCGTGTCAGGACGTACCCACTGGTGTGCGGAGCGAGTACCGGCGATGCGCGGCGGCAGGAACTGGTCGGGCTGCGCGTAGTAGGCGCGCGTGTGCGGCGGCGGCGGCGCGGGCGAGGGCTCGCCCAGCGACACCTGCGCTTGCAGGCCTGCCAGCTGCAGCGCTACCTTCTCCGACACCGGGAACTCGTCCAGCTAAAACAGAACGAAAATAGGAAAATAAGAAAGATTTGGCTACAACTTCCTTTATAAGCAGCTTACTACAATAACTTAAATTTACCAGACACTGGCTGTGTAAGAGAACAAAAATGTGTGGTGCCCAGCCTCTTCCTCCTGTCCCTACAGCAATTACAACAATAGTTGAAGACAAAACGTTACTTCCTATATAAAAAATATTAGTATTTTTGTTAAATTATCCCCTGATATTTTCACCTCAGGCATGAAGAAAGATATAAATTTAATTTTAATCTTCCGTTACACAACTTGGATAAATATAAAACCATACACAACAATAAAAATATACAATTTTTACCTAACGAATTTAAAGATAAATATTTGAACATGGTAAATCGGTAGCAAATTTATACAAGTAAATATTTAACTAACATTAATTATATATGTATTCGATCTACTCACTTCTCAAAATATTCTATGTGGCGTGTTCTCCAATTGTGTGTGAGCACACACAATTGGAGAACACGCCCAAAAAAGGACGCAAATTTAAAATGGTGCAAATGTTACCAACAAGGTAAAGTGATGCACTGTTTAGTGTAGATCGAAGTTATAAGTGATGAGATGGTCTACATGTATTTTTTGTTTACATTTTAAAACATTTATAACTTCAACAAGTTGTCGCCAAGTGACCTCACTCGTGAAGAGTCCCTCACCTTGACGACGCTGTGGACCGCCTGGGCATACAGCAGCGCCACCTCCACCGGGTCGTGAGGCAGCTCGCGCCCTCCCCGGAACAGACGCCTCTTGAACACGAAGCGGTTGTCTGCGGAGCCGCCGCCCGGACCCTGTTGCCTAGACACAAAATTAAACTCAAATGTGTTCAAACAGCAAACAGAATTAATTGAGTTAACGCCACAAAAGAACCAAGTCCATGACGCGTGTATGAACGGACAGTAGGCTGTTGCGGGTGCACGTTTACTCAGGTACTTGCGAAAGGGACCGCCATGCGAATGTTGGCATGATTATTTTGGTCCACTGCTCCATCTGTCGACTAATGTTGTGGCGGGCGTATACGTACATCTCCCAGGCGGCGATAACGTCATATAAGTAGTGCGTGGCGCGCACGTGGTCGTCTGCGGCGGCGCGCTGCTGGTAGACGGCCCAGCCGGCGCGTGCGGCGGGGCTGAGCCCCAGTTTGTCGGCCAGGCGCGCCGCCGCCGCCGCCGCTGTGTCCGCCGGGTGCACGTCGATCGCCTTCGTGCGCCCGTCGAGGAAGAAGAAGCGGCATACGATCGTGCCGAGACGACGCATCGCCTAAACACACAGTGAAAGATCATGAGGCGGGTGTTTTATTTATTGCTAACACAAAATAATTATTTTAGAGATTAGTGTTTGTGTTTACGAATGTACACTCATACATAATGATTTGGTTATCTGCTTCCGTACTCGTATTTATCACATCCCAGTCAACAAGTTTAATTTTATAATGAAAAGGAGACGATCCAGGATATGAGAGAGAAGAGGACCCCCTGCACTTAGTTCTCGAGTGTATCAACGAACAATATAGGTAAATTTAAATAAATAAAATTATCTCCTAAAAGAAACTGTGCTCTGTGGGGGGATGTTTTTTTCTTTTCATCAAATCTTAAGCTCAGGCTTCACTAGAGAATATAGTGGCAGATTTTTAAGTTTCATCACTGGATCCTAGATTTGAATGTTATAAAGATACCCCTCAAGGATTAACAGAAATCTTCTAAACAACACTTAATGTTTAAGTCATTTTATAATATATATTTTATTGTTATAAATTTACTCCAATTATATCATAAACTGTTGAAATAAAGCATAAATGTTATTATTCTAAGCTGACTTAATCACATTATGAGGTATGGCTCATAAAATAAATAAGGAAGGAAAAAAATGAGTAGAATAAATAATAGTAAGTTGTTTACCGCGATTTCGACGGTGCTAGGCGGAAGCTGGCGGGGCGCGGCGCCGCGGCAGTTGTCCAGGCACCACTGCGCACAATGCGCGGCGCGTGTGCTGGCTGACACGTCAGGAGAGCGCGGGGCTGCGGCGTTCGCCGGGGGCGTTGCCCGCGCGCGTAGCCACGCGCAGTAGTAGCGCGCCAGCCCGCGGCTCGGCTGCCACGCGACGGCGCACAGGCACAACACCAGCCACACGCGCTCCGCCCACTCCTCCACTGGGCACTCCGTTATCTGTCACAACATTATTTGCTACTGATAATCAATAACACAAATTAACTTAACGGATGTGAACAAGTCAAATCGTAAATATCTACATTTATCTGTAGACGTCCACACGTATATTCGTGCGTCCGTATGCACGTGAGTCCATACCTGCCGCACGCACTGCACCAGTATCTCATCGCGCAGCTCTTCCCGTTCCAACCCCTTGCCGATGATGGACTGGATCACCTGTGTCTCCTTGTCCGCCGTCAGCTCGCCGCGCATGTAGCGGCACAGGTCCTGGTATATATATATATCAACATATATAACAGACTTGTACCATAATGAGTCAATCAATAGTATATATGAGACTAATTATTAGGGCGTCATAGAATTGATAACTTAAAATTATATCAAGTGACAGCAATCGTACAGCTAGTAACATCTTAATTTTTAAAATGTAAATAAGCAACGTAGTCAGTGTATACTGCAGGCTTGGCTGGGCTGCAGGCGAGAGCGAAGCGTGCTTAAAGTTTATGAAAAATACTCCTATTTGTTACTCGCTCAGTAATATCTCAATAATAAATACGGCAGAATCTTCATGAGCGTCAGACCGTGTGGCGCATACTCACGCGGAAGATGTTAACGGCGGTGGTGACACACTCCGGGTCGTGCAGCTGTATGTGGGACGTGGGGATGTTGCTGCCCTTGTGGTACGTCACCATCTCCTCCTTGCTCAGGGTCTCCATCAGCTTGTTCTTGCGCGTCAGCGTCGCCATTATAGTACCTGATACAACATTGACTATGTTGGATACAAAAATATAAGCAGTTCTGGGAGGTCTGGCAGACGACGAAGTGATAGCATACGTGACACGCCACGACAGGCCGCTTCGCAAAGCAACCGAGGCGCAGGGCGCGACACGCGGGCGGAGTTGCGCCGTCAGCGACACGGATACGACACGACTGTAGACCAACGAGGCGAGGGCCGACGCCCGAGCGTGCTTTCCGAGACACCGCAAACTTCCTGACTCCGTCTGATATTATGAATTAACATATCACAACATTTTTATGGTCCGACCGAGGCAAACCCGGAATCTCAGAACGTGCGCTGATCTTGCTTGCGAGTGGAGCAGCAGACTCACCCTCCGGCGAGCGCGGGTGCTCGTTGAAGTACAAGTTGGCGAACTCCTTGATGTCGTGCGCCGCGTCGGCGGGCTCGGCGGCGGCTGGCGGCTGCTCCATCTGGTTGAGGCGCCTCTCCACGCGTTCCTTGCGCCGCGCGCTCCGCTCCGAGTTCTGGGCGATGCAAAAATAACTGACATTACCAGACCCACATTTAATGATACGTGAAGGGCCATTTATATGAGACAATAAGTAAGGGGAGGTTTGGTTGATCCAGCAACGCAGTGGTCGCAATCTCGCGTGATATTTTTAAGCCACTCACATTGGAGTCTCCGTTGAGCGTCGGCGGCGAACTGACGCAGGAGTCGGAGGGGAGCGGGGAGGTCAGCGACGGTGACGTCACGGCACTCGGCGGCGTCGGCAGGGGCGCTTCCGGCTGCGGTACCTCTCGAGATTCGCGACACAGAAATCTGAAAAAATATATTCATTATTGCAGTGGGCTTCATTCACACACTGTGCGTATTATGATGAGAAACGACAATACATTATGTGCCTAATTTTTATATTTACTACTTATGAAAAGGTTTTTACGGCTTGCGGTATAAAAAGGGGGCTTTAGGCTCCTAGCGGCGCCGCTATATATCCACTCTATGTCGCCACCGCCCTCCTAGAAATCAATCAAAGCTTAGTCTTTTTTAGTCGAAGCCATTGGATGACTACCGACAGCCATCACAATCGCATATGCAGATGCGTTGTCCCCCTTTCACGCAATTACTCACCCGTTAGGAGCGGTGGCAGGGGGCAGGACGGCGACGGGCGGCGCGGGGTGCGGAGCCGGTGAGACCTCCTGCGCCTCGCCGTTGGGCCGCGGGATCACCGCCTCGTAGATCGGCTCCGCACCGCTCAACACAACCGTCTTACCGTTCGGCACCACCCCGTTTGTCGTTTCAGACGGCGTCGGCTCCGAGACTGAGATGGACAGACAAACTTTGTAATCTTTAATCTTTTACCCATATGTTTTATTTTGAATTGCCTTTAGAGGCCATAAATACGCCCATAGCCGTTTTATATTATCACGTCCTTTATTTTTTTTTGTTGCAGGTAAAGTGCATTTGCTTTTTTGATAATATTATCACGCTCGAAACTATCAAAAAATGATCTGTAAGAAAATATACATAAAAGGGTCATTCATAATCCCTTTCATTCCAATTCCCTTACTGCGCTGTTCAAAAAAATGTTTTTACCTTGTGATGGTGGTGGTGGTGGTGGTGGCGGTCCCGCCGGTTCCGGCAGCGTGCATGCAGGGGGAGGGGGGAATATAAGGCATTCCTCGTTCATCTCCTCGAGCGTGGGCGGAGGGGGTAGGATCAGTGATGATGTCATAGAATTCATGCCATTCATAGAAGGCATCGACGGTAATTCTCTCGGTGACATGTAGTTTGTCAAAGGCGAGGAGCCGTTGGCTAGAGATGACGACATGTTGCCGGAGACAGGGGTGCCGGGTTGCAGGATGGAGTGGAGGGGCAGAGAGGAAGGCGGGGAGGGAGGGATGTGCTCGGAGGGCGCGCCGTCCGGTTTGCGGTCCTCCGTGAGTTTGCACATCTCGTTCATCTCTTCAGCTAGCACATGTTCAAGCTGAAAATATATAAGTTTCTGGGGATGATAAACAAGCTTGTTTGCATTATTTTAACATAAATGTTCATATGACAATTAATTTCTAACGGAAGAACGTTCCAATGAGGATGTCAATATCTTTTTCGAACAACGCCAGTGAGTTTTGCTCTTGAAAAGGTTACAAGTTTTAAATCAAGGGCTAAATGATAGGGAGACAGTTCCACCTCATACTTTTATGAGTCCCAGGTCAGGCCAGAACTTTTTATTATGGTCTGACAAATATAAAAAAAAACTCCAAATATGTAGGATGCATCGATATCGATTTCCGGAATCACGAAGTTGATGGTTTTAAACCCTCGTGCTTCTATATTATGCGGTTGGTCCTGCCGCCTGCGTCTAATGATCATAGATATGTATACTATAATATATCCCCCGTAGTTTGATTGTAATTTAATCAGTGTATTTTTATATCCAATGACACCGGTAATTACCTCCTGGTGCAGGTCGGTGGCGAGGCGCTCCATGGACGCGTCGATCTCTGCCAGCGTCGGAGCGCGCGCAGGCTGCCCGTCCGGCGCGCCGCGCTCCGGCACGTCCGCCAAGAAGTCGAAAAGCTGGTCCAGCCCCAGCGACTCGCGCGCCCCGCTGCCCATCCCGCAGGCTCCGCCCCCTGCCCCTCGGACGTGCTCCGCCACGCTCTCCAAGTGCGCGCGCTCTTGTTCCGCTTTCTCATTCATGCTATATCATCAAATTTTAAAACGATTTTTAAAAAGTTGGTGGTTTGCATCTATATATGAAGAAAGAAATTCCCATTCCATCTTTATTATATTTCGTTCTTTGTAATTAATATCGAGTTTAGATCTTGAGAGAGGTCACATAATATAATTATGTCTATTTTTTGTTTTATATAGCAAATGTAAGTAAGGCTACTAACAGTAAGACGCTACTTGATGGATACAATAATAATGATGGTAAACTGGTCTTATAACCAAATTTCTAAATACCTACATATTACAGACTCACAATCTCAGCCAGAACTTGGCATATTATATACTGACCCCGGGACCACGTAATTATATACTGACCCCGGGACCACGTAATTATATATTGACCCCGGGACCACGTAATTGCAGAAATCATTCGTACGTTTTGTTAATCGCGATGAGCGTCGTCACTGACCTGTTGCGCTCCTCACGCAGCTTCATCTCATCGTTGACGCGCCGCATCTCGCGCAGCGCCGCCGCCACCTCCCGTGCGAAGGCGCCCCGTAGGTGCCGCTGCAGCGTGAGCGCGGCGCGCCGCAGCCGCAGGAAAGCAGTGCGCTCGCACCAACCGCGCCACGCCGCCTGCAGCCGCACGGCCGCACCGCGCCGCCTCACGAACGAGCGCCGCTGAACCACGCCCTTGTACCACTGCACAACTCGGGAATCGTTGAGATCAACTTTATGGTTCTTAATCATCATCAGCAGCAGCCAGCAGATGCACTGGCAACGATAACACAGGCCTCCGCCAGAGAGCGCGACAAGCCACCTTACACAAGCTGCTTTCATCCAGCGCCTTCCCACGACTTGACCTGGTCATCAGTCCACCGGATGAGAGGACATGCTCTGGGTTTCCCGGTGTGTATTATATTATATTATTTATATCAATAAAATACTATCAACATTAAGCTGATTGCTCACGTGCTGTAGAGAACTACACATCCACATGATGTCGTTAGGTAAAACACAAGTCAGCACGCACCTTCTGTATGCGCAGTGCGGACATCTGCAGCAGCGCGTTCCTCTTAGCCTCGAGGGGTGCGTGCACTGAGCTGCGCATGAAGACCTTCGTACGCCCGATCTGCCAGTCGCCCTGCGGTGCGTTCACCAATTCCATTATGGACCTGCGAACAAGAAAGAATAACACATGTTGATAAAATGACAAGTATGTTGTGTATTTAAATAATGAGGAAACATAGAGTGGATTTGTATCTGTACAATATACGAATTGTATACTCACGCGACGACGACGTGTGCGGGGTGCGCAGGCAGGGCGCGCGGGTGCGGCAGCAGGCAGCGGTAGCGCGCGTGGAACTGCGCGGCGGGAAGGTGCACGGGGAAGCCATCGCGGCGGATGCGCACGATCTCGTTCATGCCAAGGTAACGGAGCTGCTCCAGCACCAGCTGGTCGTTGTACTTGCCCGCCTCCTTGTTCTCGTTGGGCTTTATACACCGCACGTACCTTGGAACACACAATTTGCGTTGAAGGACAATGTTATGGAATCTACTACTATCCTGCTGACTCATACTTACGACTAGAGCCAACAGGTAAATAATCGGACGTGTGGCTACGACATACTGGTCAATCTTATTTGATAGTTCTAAGTTACCACTGTTATTGGCAGGCCCTAAATATAACACGACCACGACACACGGTGTGTGTTGGTAGACTCACCATACGTCGGTGGCTTGCAACATGTCGACGAGCGACTGCAGCTGCGCGCGGAACGTGTCCACGACGGTGGGCCGGCCCTTGGACGTGCCGCGCTGCGTCGTGCTCGCCGCGCCCGGGCTACACAGCGACAGGTCCTGGGAACACAACGCGAGTGGGTAAAATGGAGTGGTGAGATAAAGAGAAAAGAATTTCATTACACAAAGTAGTATGTAGTCAAATACAATTTTTAAAACTCCACACACTTGGTATTAGCCAAGTGTTTATATACTGGGCTATAAATAGGTACAGTGAAACTTCCTCTGTTTTTGACAGAGAAAGATCTGGCCACCCACTTAGTGTTCGTACGAAAAAGTCGGTGGAAGCAGTAGGGGAAAGAATTCGAAGAAATCCTGTGCGAAATCAAAAGATTTTGTCGGGAGAAATGAATCATGTCGCGCATTTTAAGAGATGGTCATTTCTGGACGCACTGGTAATTTCTTAACTGATAAATTAAAGATGAATAGGGGGTAAAATTGAAACAACTACTGAAGCGGTACCCAAATGGAGGCACAGAAAAAAATTGTTAACAGATGAGATTTTTTTTAGTTGAGCAACATTTTAACAGACCAAATGACTGCATTTATGCTCAAAGCTCTAAGGAAGCTTCCCAATTAGTTGACAGAGTGCAACGTGCGCATTATGCGACTTCAGTGATGGTTTGGTGGGCTGTTAGCTATGAAGGAGTGACTGAACTATATTTTGTGAAAAAGGTATCAAAACATCGGCACAAGTGTATCAAAATACCATTCTTGAGGAGGTAGCTAAGCCCCCTCAATAATACCATGTTCAATAACCAAGCATGGTCCTTCCAGCAAGGCGCGGCGCCAGGACATAGAGCTGCGGTCCACGAAGTCTTGGTTGGCAGCGAACGTTTTGGAATTCCTCCCAGCTGAGGACTGGCCGTCGTCTATTCCCGATCTTAGTCCGCCGGATTATGATTTGTCGTCAGTTTTAGTGAGTACGGCTTGCTCTAAGCGCCAAGATAATTTGGAGCCCTCAAAACAATCCATACGAAAGTGGTTCTATTGATAACTGGCCTCAACGTTTGAAGTGCTGTAGACGACTTCCAATGATCTTTATATATTTTAATTGGTTTATATTGGTGTTAAGCTAACACACTGTAAAACTAATAAGTGTTATTTGGAATTTAAAAATATTTGTTTCCTTGTTGCAATACTTATGGCAAGACTAGGTATATCTGTTCACTTGAGATTGTACATCAGTGGCAAGTTCTACCAAATCCGTACACTACTTTTAGCGTGATAGAAAGTCAAACTTTCGTATTTATAATGTTAGTGGATTTTTTCTAATATATTGTATCTCCGTTTTCAAATTCCGTAGCCAAATGGCAAAAAGCCTTATAATTATTAGCCGGAGCCCTTATAATTTCGATTTTTCCGTCTGTCCGTCCGTATGTAATAGAAGTTTCACTGGAAGATTATGGGTACTTATATATTTAAAATTTAGCAGGTACTTTACCTTGTATTTTATTGACCGCTATACAAAGATGTATATTTTTTAATAAATTGTTAAAACATTTTATTCATAAAGCACACCCACCTCATACTTCAGTCGTACAGAATATATAGTAGTATAGTTTAACACGAACACTCGATGTCACATGCGTTTTCGTAAGAATACGCACTGGAAGATGAAACTGAGGGAACTGAATATCGCACATTATAGGCTACTGCTAAAATTCGCCATGACTTACATATATTTTCTGGTTGTCAGGGCTCACTCAGGCGTAGATTAAAGGAAACGCTTTGCCAAACTTACTAACGTATTGCTTGGCATTGTATTGCTGTGTTTTCCTGTTGTGCTGTATCGTAGGGATCAGCTCGTCAATGTAGCAGGGAGCCAGCGCCTACGGCCCTACGGCATATTGATTGCAGTGTCCGGTTTATCGCAGGCCGAGTTTGTCTCAAGATGGCATCTGACTCCATTGACTATCACTTTGTATAATTGAATTATGTGACCTCCGAGGCACTTTTGCAAAACATAAAAATGGACACATACTGTGAAACCAATAAATATTATTGGCAATTAAAATAACATTTTTTTTCCTTTGTTATAACATTTAAAGCAACACTAGGTACATGCCCCGTACAAAAGCTGACCGTGTATAGATCGCGTAGAAATCGATCGGTGCGCTCACCCAAGGTGTCAGGTCAGGCAGTCAAAACACGACGCTTGAATAGGGACGACTGACCCTGGTGTAAATTAGGTGAAACTCAACGAGACGCTCACGTGGTGCGGCGGCGCCAGGTCCTGCACGTAGTCGGCCAGCTCGCGCACGAAGGGGTTGGCGGCGCGGCTGAGGTGGTCGATGAAGGCGTCCTGCTGCGTGTCGCGGTTCTTGTCCACGAAGCCGTGCACGCTGTACGTGACGGCGCCCGCGTAGTGCTGCACGCCGAACTGCTCCTCCCAGCGCCGCCGCGAGCCCTTCACGAAACTCGGATGCTCCCCGAACTCGCTCTGGATGTTTGTGAGGTACGCACCGTCCGAGCCCTGTACACATTCTAATGTAACCAGCACGTAATGAACTAACTGATTTGGTGACGATAGGACACCTGCGAGAGCAACTAGTATTAAATGATATCACTATTGTCGCATAAATCACCGAACAAACATAAACAATACACTATAGTGGAACATGGTACCGCTCACCTTCGGCATGTGGCACTGCTCGCTGAGCAGCTTGAGCAGACTGCGCGGCGGCTTCTCGAGCAGCTCCAGGCACGCCGCGTTGTCCGTGAACTGGATCTGGTTGTACACGATGCCTTCTTGCCGATACTGGAAAGTGCAGCAACATTACTGTACGCGTGTATGCATTGAGTGCGTGTACAGAGCTAGCGGATAGTAGGGTTATTGGAACAAGCTTATAGTTCTGCTGCATAAAAAAAATAGTACAGTGAAACATTGCTATCGTCAAGGATATATACATTTTTATTCGACCACTGATGACATATGAAGATATATCATGTCACATCGATCGCCTCGGCTTACCGCACAGTCTGTACTTTGTAACGTGAAACCGTTATAATGTATGATACTCACGATCTCCTGTTCGAGCGCGAACACGTAGTTGTTGAAGAACATATGCAGCTTCTCGTTGGCGTAGTTGATGCAGAGCTGCTCCAGCGAGTTGGCGGCGAAGTTCTCGAAGCCGAAGATGTCGAGCACGCCGAGCGCGCGCCGCGCCTCGCGCCCCGGCGCTGCGCAGCTGTTCACGTGCCGCACCAGCCACGCGAACGTGCGCGAGTACAGCGCGCGCGCCATCGCGTGCCGATTCTCGCGCGCCTGCGGCAGCATCACCCAAAAGTTATTTTATGATCACTATATTGATGTAAATGTACATTTTCAAATTGTCTTTGGGACCGCTACAAACATTTATGAATAAATCGTTTATTATTACTGAATATAAAGCTCCCCAATTCGCATGTAACAAGACGTGGGCAAAATGTAAGCGTACATACATCACTTTAATTTTATAACAAACTAAATGCGTATTTTTGCTGCTTGGAACGCGTTCTCACTGGCGACTTGTAAACTTGTAGGTTAGTACGTGGACAGACCTCGTGCAGGCGCAGCGGTATGTCGGTGACGTTGCCGCGCACGTTGATCTGCCGCTCCAGCAGCACGCGCTGCGCGGTGGGCGGCGCCAGCCCCAGCAGGCTCGCTACGGCCTCCACGGCCTCCGTGTCCTCGGGGGCCAGGGCCGTGCGCTCGCCGTCGACGTCCTATACAAACAACATGAACTATATATATAGCTGAAGACACCTAAGACTTAGTGGGAGCGAAGCGCAGCAGTACCAGAGAAATATTTTTATGCGTATATTTTCTAGTAGGCTTGTTCCTATCGGCTATCCATACTAACCTGGAAGTGCAGGTTGCCGAGCCACAGCACGGCGGCGAGCACCTTGAACAGCCCCTCGCACATGTGCAGCGGCACCTGCAACACGGTGAGCGCCAGCTGCAGCGCCTCCAGGCGGCCCTGCTCGCCGCGCCGCGCGCCCTCGTCCTCTGGCCGCAGGTACGTGAACTGCACGCCGTCGCGCAGGCGCAAGGTGCTGCGGAGCTCCGCGTTGTGCTGGAGCGGAAGGGAACGATGTGATACTGCGGTACTTCGCAGGGGTGCCTGCCTCGTGATTGTGCCTTATCACATGTTCAGCCAAAATCGTGAGGTCCTGAGGTTCGAATCTCGTATCAGACCAAAAAAAAGTGTTTTTAGGATAATAATAAGTCCAGGGTTTGGTAGTTGGCGGTGTTACACCTCCGTAACTCAGAGAACACCGATGGCTGATGTAGCCGAGATTAGGCTAGAACGATATTATTATTATTAGTATTATTATATTATTAGTAGGAGGAATGATTTGAGAGCAACAGCGGTTACAACAGTAGGCATGGACGCTGACTGTCTGCGGAGGGGTAGGACGTACGTAGTGACGTTCCACAGTACGGTGGGGTACCCCGCGGCTGCACTCGCCTACCGCTTCAATACCCATTTCAATTCTCAATCTATATCATTCGCTTACTCACAGATGTGACACAATGAGCATATGTTGCTCGTTTTGCGCACGCAGGGATATATTTATTTTTATATTATTATAATAGTATGTTTGTAACTGACCGAGTTAGACGAGAAAAGTCCAGCGCCAGCCGTCTTCGTCCCCGTTTCAAGGAACGCCATTTCTTGCAGCGAGCCTATATTCAGCAGTGGGCAGATAAATAGCGAACAACTACCTTAGCTCCTTCCACGAGTTGGTAGAAGACATGGTAGTTGGTCTCCCTGGGCGCCGGGCCCGTGATCCTGGCGCGCTCCAGCAGGAAGTCCCTGAGCACGGCCCCGCGGATGCCGCCCCTATGGTCCAGCCGCACCTCCACAAACTTGCCGAAGCGGGACGAGTTGTCGTTGCGGACGGTCTTCGCGTTACCTGCAATGGAACAGTTCCGTGTCAACGGCGGCGGTAGGCGGCTGTGGGCGGCGGTAGGCGGCGCCAGTTGGACCGTTACTTATAACATACGGTACATTGTTAAAGAAGGTTGCGATACTACTCACAGCGTACCGCGCGACACGACGAACAGCTCGCGTGTCGCGCGGTACGCTGAGGTAATCCCTTGCAATGGCACCATTACTGTTTTTCGAGGAGGAAACAATTATATAAGTTACTTATTACAATAATACTACTTTTACAGATTTTATCGCGGTTTATTTCATTATTTAATTAGCCCGACGTTTCAGAAGCTTCACGGTAACCTTGGTCACGGGTGAATTGAGATAACTGTGGCCTGTTAAATTAAAAAAAAAAAAAACAAAAAAAAACAAAAGGGAACCACGATGAGATCCGTTAAAGTATTTTTATTGCAATGAGTAACATTCGGGTAAACTTAGACATCGATAGATATGATATTTCAGATTGTAATCTATACCTGTGCCGAATTTCATCCGTAAAATAATCGAGTAGTTTTTACGTGAAAAAATAACAATCGCAACATGATTGCTACTAAACCGACTTCGAGCGGCCAAGCTCTTGCGCTGCTCCTTACCAATCCTGTACTTTTACGCCAACGTTCTCAAGATTGTCAACAGCGTCAACATAAATCCCAATAGACCAAGGAACTATCTGTTATCCGGGCATCAAAAAGCTCCGCCGACCAACCCCGCATTCGCACTTACTAACTGCACGTTTTATATTGATCTTAGAGTGCACACGCTGTTGGCTGGTAACGAAGACTACACAGGTACATATGCACTAGGCACAACTCGCAAGTCCGGCGCGAGTGCGGCGGCGCATTGTCCCGCCCGCTATTGTTTCTAGCGATCCAATTCACTCCTATTGGAAAATGTTACGTTGAATGTGCCTTTTTACTTTGAACCTTTTAAAAGTGAGACAGCAGGTGCATCATATTGGAAAAACACTCCTCTAGCGTTATTTCTAACGTTCCGTAGCCAAATGGTTTTTAATTCGAATTTAAAAAACATCATTCGTCCGTATGTGACAGATGTTTTACTTGGAGATTGTGGGTACTGCATTTTTGAAATTTGAAAGGTCTGCATGTGTGTGGATGTATGATTTTGCAAAATGAGCTCATTAAGTTGTACACAGTGAGAAGCACTGCATGCATCTAAGTCAGGGATGAGCTACTAAGGTGGTTAAGAGTTGGGGGGCACCCCCCAATCATTTCATTTACGCGGACAAAAAAATGGCAATATAGAGTTCAATAACACAGTTAAATGCTATGGAACCCTCCAAAGGCGAGTCCGACTCGATCGTGGCCTGCTTTGATAGATAAATTTTTGTTCCAATTTTGTGAAATTATTTATTTGGTAGGTGTAAGTTCGATTGGCGCGTTTACAGAACGATACCTGATCAAACCAACTTCGTGTAGCGTCAGATTGACCAGATGCGTCTAGACTCGAGTCGGAATATTATTAATGGACACCAAACCCTCGGGATCCAAGTGGCGTCTTTTACATAGTGTAAGGGTCAAGCGACCGGTATAGGGCCACTATCTACACCCATTAACATCCACACAAGATGTTATGTAAACGCGTTCCTCTCTGTATGACAGGGTACGGGTCTCTGTAGAGTCATCTGTTTATGAGTGAAGAGGGGCCCGCGCGAGCCGGCACCGCGCAGCAGAATGCAGAGGTGCTACGTCGTCGGTACTCACCGAAAGCCTCCAAAACGGTGTTGGCTTCCAGGATCTGCTGCTCGGCCCAGGAGGCCTGGCCGCCGGCCGCGCACAGGTACTGCAGGATCAGCTTCGTGGTCTCCGTCTTGCCGGCGCCACTCTCGCCCGATATCACCACGGATTGATTCTTCTCGCCGCTCTGGAACGCGCACGAGCGTTAGACGCTGGCGTCTGCAGTCTCATGCTTACATGACGTACAAGTAACGCGCGGTAACTCTGTACACACGTGTGTTGTATACCGCAGGGGTGCCCGATTCATTGCTGACGTCCGAAAACTATTTTATCTATCTGTCTTTGGAATAAAAGACGTACATTTCATTTTACCTCTTACTGCAACCTGTATAAAATATCTCGTGTCACAATGTTTGTCCGGGATAATCTCCGAAACTACTCGGCCACTTTTAGTGTAACGTGGTAATTTTCCACACATACAACTTAAATTACAGTCTACAGTATATTTTGATTGATTGCAGCGGTACTTTTATTGCAAAGTCAGTCGCCGCGTGGCCGTACAGCTTTAGCCATACCCACGTAAAGATTAACCATGTCTGCAATATTTGTCTTACAATTATTTTCTGATAAAGTTTGCACAATATGCTCTTTAGATCGTGTTGCGAAGGCGAGGAATCGTAAAATGTATTTCCTGTTGACATATTGGAAGTACAACTTGTTGACAAGTTAATCATTTCATTACATGGCAAGTTTCCTTAACTACGCTTCTGAATAGAAGCATCGATGATATACTTATATAGTCTAAGGCGACAAATGAGCAGTCGGACCCGTTCTGGGCGTGTATAGAAGGAGCCCAAAAACATCCGCATTCTCCCATCGAACGGGCCACCGAAAAAAATACAAACCGCACGAAACGCTTGTTTCGTTACCTGCTACTTTACGGTGGTGTTATGTAAGCGAGAGGTTCCTCCACGATCGTGTCCTTACTGACTGCACACTAATGCACGACGAGTGCTGTACGAATTTAAACTTTGCTTGCATCACTGAGCTCAGCCATGACGTCGTCGCCTGCACAGCCGCCAGCATCGGCGCTGTGCTGTGACCAGTGCACGTGTCCTTGCCTCGTGTGCACCACTCATCACGGCGAGCACGGGAGAGAGCGTGACGATAAAAAATAATTCGCGCTTTTTGTTCTGTCCTTCAGCAATGATCTTTATGACGTGGTGGGAGCTAAATTTGATGATAGCGAATTTTTTTTACGTATAAGGAGACAAACGTGTAATTGGAGCCGGATGAATTTTCTGACAGCCTAGACAACAATTGTGGAGATGCGTTGCTCTTCCTCACCAGAGCCATCCCCAATGGGCCACGACACACAACACCGCTGGAAACACGTCAGGAAAATGATCAATTTAAAGCAGTGTCATGTGGCGTGGAGTCAGGTCTCATGGGGCTCCGATCAGTAGTAGGGAGCAGGGCGCTTCGCCCGCGCCTGGTAGGTGCACCACATTGTCTATGTGCATTACTATAGCAGTGCTAGTAGTGTCACGTAGAGCTACCTGCAGAGAACTGTACGCAGCCTCGGCGAGCGCGAACACATGCGGCGGCAGGCTGCCGAAGGCCTTGCCTCGGAACTTCTGCATATCCTCCTGAAACATTAAACAATTTGCAACAACAATTGGTAAGAACCTGTAGCCCCGTTAGGTAGGTTGCGCCGCAGCCCGCAACACTGCGCCTAGTAAATAGAGCCCACACTGTGGATAATGTTTAGATACGACTCAGATGTACAAGTCAGCGTTACGTACGGAGGAAACGAGCAGTCGACTCGTCTGGCGGTCAGTTGCTATCGACAGCCGCGCATATTAGCAGATCGTGGACATGTGAGGGCCACATGAAACGCGAGGACGTAGCCCTCACTTCATTAATTACGGTGTTATATGAGCATATGAGGAACTAGAAAATAATAAATAAATAAATAAATAAATAAATAAATAAATAAATAAATGTCAGAAATTGTTAGATAGTCGAGGTAGTGCAAGTGTATCGAATAAATTCTGTGATGTACTTTAAGTTCTTTTATATAAAATAAGGGGACAAATATATAAACAGGCGAGTGGCTGGCCCGCTGCGGCGGGTCGTGCGAGCGAGAGGTACGTGTCCGGTCGCGCCGCACAGCATCCTGTAGCAACTCTTCCTTCTTTCCTATCTTTTTCTGAATAATTTGTTCCGGTTCCCTAGACAACAATTATCTTCGCTCGGGTATCAAAGGATCGCTAGTGCCGATCTTCGGTGCACTACGTCCGCAACTGGCGGCGGTGAGCGATGAGTGAGAAAACACCCGTACCCGTAATTAAGTATGTTTTACTTATAAGCGTTTCACGGTGCACCCCAGCTGTAAACTCTCACTAGCCAGGGGTGAAGCGAGCCCCGAGGCCGGGGCCGAGCTGCGGAATATTTCGAGAGCTGTAATTGCGCGCCCCCCCCACTGACGCGCGCTCGGTGCGACGTTACGCTCGGGAACAATTTTCCTGTTTACCAGCCAGCAGCCTGTAGACGGCTGCCTGCCTTTACCACTCCTGATTTTAATATCGTATTTAATTCATCATCGTCAGGGTAATGCGACCGATATAAACCTTGGCATGTAAGTAGCTGCGAACATGTCATCCCATGATTACTTCGCTAGACATGCTGTTAGTGTCCGACCGAACATTCGGTTTCAGTTTGGGCCGAGTTTCGGCAAAAAAATGAGTTTAGGTTTAGTTTCGGTTTCGGCGGCAATTCTGCCGAAACTACCAGTGAAACCGAAACTGCATTCGTGAGTTCTTGCGCTCTGTTCTGTCCAAGCGACGAAGACGTTTTTTACTGGCTCGTGTTTGCAGTTCGTTTAGATGTTTAGTGTGAATATTCTTCCATTTTTATTTTAAATTTATAAATATTTCAAAAACAATATTATAATATAATGTATTAAAGAGGATCAATTTCATTTGATATGCAACAGATATAATAGAAGTCTAGTTCGAACAATTTTTAGATATAGACTTTTAGGTTACTGTGAAAATATCTTATCATTAGCTGATACTACATATACTCAAACAGATATTCGTTAGGTACTTGGTTCTATAGTACCAATGTTATGAATTTAGTTTTACAAACTTCATTTTAATACCTACTTATCATTAAGATATTCAAGTTCAGATCTTAGGTAAGTGTAAATAGGTACGGAGTTGCTTATTAGGTACCTAATTGTATATTTTTATGTAAAATTAATACTTATAAATAAATATGTACGTACGTATTTCTATCTACTAATGGATACCTGTCAGTTTGGTAAATTAACATTTCAATGTTGTTTTTCGATTTAACCACCCCCATACTTAAATCAAGAGCTTCTGAATTGTTTCTGAGGCGCTGTTAATGTTTTTCTCTTAAATGTACGGCCGTGTTGATTATCAAGCAGCGAGAATGTCGCAGACGATGATCTAAAGATAAAAAATAAACAACACACGCGTTACGTGCGGTATGTGAGTAGCCGGTGGCCCATCGGAGGGGAGGTGTAAAGGAGTATAACGCATTTGCATAACTATTATGCGGATGTTTATGGGCACAGGTAGTTATTAAACCGCTCCGAGTGCTCGTTTGTTCTCCTATAACACACAGCTGGCTCTCAGGGCACAGGAGTATGCCCACGTAGCCCACTCTCTCCCTGCCACTAGCTTGTGTCTCCGTCTGTCGTACGTCTCGTCGCTTTACACTGTTCGCAGCGTACTCCGCAAGTCAATTTATTATTATATTCTCTGTACACGTTTCACTTGTGCAGTAAGCTGGCGAATGCGGGACGAGAGCGTTACGAACGTTGCGTTATCATTTCCCTCACAAGAATGTTCTTATCAGGAAGTTTCGGTTTGGGCCGAAACAAAGATCATTGCCGAAATTCGGTTTCGGTTAGAAAACCAGTTCCATTCATTCATCATTCATGATTATTAGTTTTTTGTTAGGTATTGGGAGGATAAAGTTTCGTACTAAGATTAAGGATGTCACGAGTGCGTAGGAAGAAGTACACAGCACTAACGCTACTAATGTTATAAATGCGAAAGTCTGTATGTCTGTTAGTAACACCTAGGGAATGGATTTGTCTGAAATTTGGTACAGAGATAAAACACAATCTGCAATAAAATAACCGAAACATGTTGCGGTGAGCGTAGCCGGCTCGTGGACATTAACGTCGAGGTTTTGTTACATTTGGCTCACTTGAGACAGCGATACTGAAATTATCAACATTATACATCCTATCTTTTAATACGCGTTTTTCCGTGTCATTGTAAAACTTCTTGATGAAATATGACTGACGCCTTCACGCTGTAACACAACGTGACAGACAGAATAGGTACCCACATGTGTCATTTCTTCCTCTCAGTTGTTGGATATTTATTGTGAGAGCGATTGCGTGAAAACGGCTAGGAAAATGTGTTACTGCAAACAGGCGAGGCACGCGCTGTTTGATCTGAGTATGGAATTATTTGAATAAATACTTGAGGTCGGATCCTTTTAATATTTTATAGTTAATTTCTGTCGCTGTAGGCGTATTATTTTTGACCAGTACTGGATACTGCTCGGGCTGTCTCTCCGTTCCTCGCACGCCAGTGGTCCGCAAAGCAGCGGCCGCGGTTGTCCGCACACGATCGCGACACTAACAAGTAATTAGTGTAGTATTTATATGAGTTTCCGCAGTCACCGGGGCGACGGAGCGCGGAGGCGACGGGACAGCACGGCGGAAGCGGAGGCGGCGGCAGCCGCAGGCGGTTCCTCGTCACTTTCCACACTCCACGTTCGCTCGGGTTTTTTGCTTTGCATTGTGAGCTTGAGAACACCGGTAGAGAGTGCAACTTTTTTTTTCTTACTAGTTGTGCCCCGCAGTTTTATCTGTGGTGTGTGTGTGTTAAATCTATGCAAAGAGAAATGCATTTTTCGGGATAGAAAGCAATCTTTATATTATTTCAGATTGTAATATATATCTGTGCTAAATCTGAATAAAATCCTTACTTATAAATTTTCTTCATTTATGAGATTAGATAGTTATGTTAAGACCAACAAGAGAACACTAAGAGAACACAGCTCGTATTTTTTAATGAACAAAAACTTAAAATTGCCTAATTATACTGCCCACATTTTTCATTCTCCTCCAAGGACAGCTGATGTAGAATCCATCCGCCCCGCTGAGCCAGCGGGGCCAGATACTGACGCACACGGAACACGTAACCCTCCTAGAGAAGTAGATTTCAGACGGCTCATGGTTGTGCAGTAGGAAGTGCCCGTGGATTTTCGATAAGGATGGAGCAATATCGGTAGGAGATTCAATTGCCGTGGACAGGAAAAGGTGCAGCAAACGGAAAATAAATCGCCAAATTTTGTGGGGTACTGACAGCACCTAATTAACAGATGACCGTCGTAGCATGTGGAAAGTGAAAAGAAACTTTATTTTACTTTCGGTGCTGGTAGCTCTCAACTTACTTCTGCAACAGAACATTTATCAGCCGTGAAGCTATTGAGTCTCTACGGACATCAGTACTTACCTGTTCCTCTGTCATTAAAAACAGGTATAAAAAAGTAACGTACCATATTGTAGCATCCCAATTCCTTGTACGGGTTGACTGCGACTAGAATGGATCCGGTGTATGTCTATATATGGTCATTAAGGAAGCTTATATCAAGAACCTTCGACAAAAGGAGCTAATTGGGAAAATGATTATTGGCATCACAACAACCCCTTAATAGGTTTATTTAATTAGTGCCCTGACTGGACAGCCTGGACCTGCTGCGTAGCGTGAACTGAGAGACCGACAGGAGCACAACCGGCCAAGTGCGAGTCGAACAGGTACGCAACGTGTGTGGTGCTGCTGTTTCTTCTATATTAAGTTCTACACGTATGAAACACATTACTGTTCGAATATAAGAGTGCTTGTCCTTCTCCACCGCGTTCCTGTCAATGGGCCAACCGGCTACTCACAAACCTCACGCGACAGCATACCCGATCGCAGTAGGCAGTGCGGGGAGGAAGTCGTGGACGTGGGCAAGGATACGTATATGAGGTCGTGCGCGTATCTGCTCTTGAGGTTGTCGTTGATGGCGCGCTCCGTGATCTGCGGCATCAGCGTCATGTCAGGCACGCCGGCCGCGCCCTCATCCCGCTCCTCCATCCCGTCTGCAACACAACGATATCTTTATTACTTGCGCCTCAGTACATACCTACGACAGATTTGTACGCTTACTGAGTGGGTCTGTATGTCTTGTTATCATCACTGGATAGTCGTAGTTGGATCTGTGTCACAGCGGATACATGATTCAATCTACTGTACCTAGGCCATATACTCGACCCTGGAGAAGAACACCGGAATACTAAATGGTTTAACCCGACGCGACGCCTGTTACTGTGGGAAAATATACATATGCATAGGTATGTATAGCAGCACGTAAGTATCGACGCAAGCGCAATACGAGTGCCTGCTGGGCGAGGAATCATAGGCATATATCTAATTTCCGCCAACGGTAACGTTTGCAAAATATGCCTAACTTTATTGGCATTCTTCCTAGAATACGATTTTATTTCAAATGATTGCTGACTCTCTACGGTTGAACCGGGGGTAGAATATTACTTTGACATTCAATAAAAGATATAAAAAAGAAATGGAAATATTTTCATTTCACTTAATTTCACTGCTGCGAACAAGTCAACCGCGCTCGTGCCATATGCCTTTCTATTGTTCAATAGTGGTGTGTTTTTAAACAACTGAACTAGAATAATGAGACATTCAGAACGGTTTTTCCGCTTTTCACACAAGATAATAGTTTAAAAACGAAATACATTTTATACAACGAAATACATGCGACACTTAGTCTGGCTAGGGTACTGTTTAATGGTAGCAATAAGAACAATAGCAATAAAAAATTAAAATATTATATGCTGCTATTTTTATACGACAATTCATTGTTTTCTCATATAAAAATGGGGTAAGTATAACAAACAGAACACAATCGCTGTGATTGCGTTACACAAAGTAGGTATGGAGCCAGATGCAATTTTTATAACCTCCATACACTTGCTACTAGTCAAGTGTTTGTGTACCGGGCTATTAATAGGTACAATGAGACTTCCTCTGTTCGTGACGGAGAAAGATCTGTTCGTCCACGTAGTGTTCGTACGAAAAAGGTGGTCAAAACAGTATGGGACAGAATTCTAACAAATCCTGTCCGAAAGCAAAAGATTTTATTTCGGGAAATGAAGCTATCTTCACCTCTTAAAATACGTGACATGTTCTAGGTGCTATCACCTAGAACATGTCACGTATTTTAAGAGATGACTTAGGACTTGCAGCCTATAAGAGACGCAATAAAAGTGAATAGGGTGGTGAAATAGAAACAACTACTCAAGCGGTACTCAAAGGGAGGTCCCAGAAGAATTTGTTTACGGAAGAAATTTTTTACAATTCAGAAACACTTTACCAATAAAATGACCGTGTTTATGCTCAAAACCCTGAGGAAGATTCCCAATTATCGTCAGTGTGCAATGAGGGCATTATCCGACTTCACGGATGCTTTGGTGTCCCACCATAGCATCACT
Source organism: Eumaeus atala (assembly GCA_017140195.1). NCBI lineage: Eukaryota > Metazoa > Arthropoda > Insecta > Lepidoptera > Lycaenidae > Eumaeus > Eumaeus atala. Next base: position 231,022 of record JAFELO010001895.1, read on the forward strand.
GAAGTCTATGCAAGTCTGTTAGCTATGAACATATTTTTGTGAAAATGGTATCAAAACATATTGTGAAAAAGTGTTTTAAGATACTATTCTTGAGGAGGTAGTTAGGCCCCTTAATAACACCATGTTCAATTACCAAGTATGGTCCTTCCAGCAAGGCTCGGCGCCGGGTCCTAAAGCTCAGCCGACGCAGTCTCGGTTGGAAGCAAACGTCTCGGACTTCAACAGAGCTGAAGACTGGCCGTCGTCTAGTCCCGGTCTTAATCCGCTGGATTATGATTTATGGTTCGTTTTAGAGAGTGTAGCTTCCTCTAAACGCCATAAAAATTTGGAGTCCCTAAAACAATCCATAAGATTGGCAGCGAAGAATTTCCCCATGGAAAGAGTGCGTGCTTCTATTGACAACTGGCCTCAACGTTTCAAGGACTGTGTCGCAGCCAATGGAGACGATTTCGAATAAGCTTTTATATTTTTAATGGTTTTACATTTGTGTACTGTTAGACTAACACACTATAAATGTAATAAATATTATTCGTAATTTGAAAAATATTTTTTTTCTTCGCTACAATATTTACGGCAAGGCTATGTATAGAAAGCAATATATACATACGACAGATCTCACTTTTAGAACATCGAGACAAGCGGGCAGTCAGGTCAATAGATAAGTGATAAGGCGTCGGTTAGACGAAGCCATGAGAGGTCCGAATCGTCTGAGAATGCATCGATACTTTTTATAGCATAAGGTGGTAAACGAGCACTTAGCCACCTCTACCCACGCTCCTACCCACCTCTCGGTATACGGAGCGAATCACGGGAGATGCACGGGGGTTTGCTCACCGGCTCTGTTCCCCAACGTGCAATTCTTGACTCTCTGCACATTATTCAAGTGCCCTCTCGTTATATCACTCTCCCCTTTCTGGGGTACCACAAAGAAAGAGGTTGTCATCGGATTCGTCAGTCCTGATTATTTCAATGCAACTATGTCTTTACCTATTCTCCCTCTTCGCGTGCCATGTATGCGCAAATGTCTTCAATTACCTAAAGCTCTGTTCCGTTGCGACCAAATACTGATGATAGACTGGGCCCACTGTCTGTCATCCGATGTCGTCCAACATGATGTTTCGTTCGTTTTTGTACAAATCACATTTCCACAGTACGTGGTCTCTGGTTTCAGCTTCACGACCGCAAGAACATGATGGCAGGTCACATAACGCCATCCTGTGCAGGCGACCTCTAAAGCACCCGTGCCCTGTTAGTATCTGTGAAATAACGTACTCAGGTTCCACCCATGCCAGACGGGTTGTAACTTCCGGAAGGAAGCAGCAGCAAGTCGGACCTCTTGTGATAAGTACCGGCGCCCACAGACCTCGCAACCCTTCCCGCCTCTCCTGCTACTACGGCCGGTATCCAGTCGCCCGAATCCATCCCGTGCCTGCACTGCGCCGAGGTCTCCCCACCTGGTGAGTGTAGATCACTTCGTCTTCGCCGTACTCTCCAGAACCTGGCCTCCCTCAATACAACATTTTATTTGTGGAAAAGCTGTCACTGTCGGCTACCGCTGTACATTATGCGAGCGGTAGACACGGCGTGTGATGAGCTAGCTGCCGGGAGCACAAGGTCACGATGATGTTGTGTGCGCAGGTCTCTGACACCGGCCGGCGATAAAACCGAATCGCACAACTGCGAGACGCACGCACGCGGGCGGCGACGGGACGACGGCCGCCGGCTGGTTATCAAACGGACGTGACAACCGACCCCCCCCCCCC
>JAFELO010001895.1:232801-250271 GCA_017140195.1 Eumaeus atala
CACTGCGCGCAATAGCGATGCTGCTGCATAATACATATCGATCATTAATTATTACTGTATGATCAAATAAACGTTACATGTCTGGGCGGCGATGACGCGCCCGTGGTGATGCAGCGGTACCCCGACCTCGCAGCACAGCCTCGGTCGTGTCTCTTGGGGGGCGTGTCCGAGGTAAGTAGCGCACAGTGTAAACAGAGGCAGTGCCAGGCTGCCGCTCCCATGCCATCGCCACAAAGAGACAGACATGCTGATTGTGACACAACACGTCTGTGCAACAATTATGTGGATGTCTATGGGCGTCATGAAATCGCTTCGACAGCTGTTTGTTGCCTTTACTATAAAAAGGTGCCTTTTTAAACAAATTCCTTTGTTCAAAGATCAATAAATACCTGGTTCCTGAAATCCTCCCTGAGCACTGTTGTATTAAGTTGACCGAAGCCACATCATTTTATAAACGCGAGAAAGTCAATGCTTATGTTCTTAATTCTTCCCCTCTACAACTATTATGTAATAATATAATTACCATTTATTGTCAGAAATATTATTGGTTTCCTTGGATTCACGCGGATAAAGCAGCGTGCGCATGTAGTTTATAAACAAATATTGAAGTGTAAACAGGGATAAATACGCGGCTCGTCGAGTATGGCCTGGCTGTTAGCATCGGCACGAGGGCAGAGACCGGTGTCGGCGCCGCGTTAGTGCGACTGAAGCCAGTAACACACCGCGAGTACACCGCCAAAACAAGAGAGCAGGCGGTGGCGATACAGGCAGAGTTTGACGAATTCGTGAGGACAACATGTTCCAGGCATGTCGAGGTTCCTTGCCACGCACCTGGCCAACAACATGCACACCACGCAGACCTCCCAACGAACTAACTGTCAGTTATACTAATCGATCAGGTATCTGCTTGGGTTTGTTGGTGTAAACTGTGAAGTGCCGATGTTAGGAATGCTTTAAAGTGTAGGCCGCGTTTGAAAATAAGGCAGGCCAATTGTTGTGGCGAGGAGTGTCCCCCCGAGCTGTCCTTCTCAGCTCTGAGTAGGATCGGGACCGGTGGTACTATTTCTGACTTAACTTCGCAGACTGTAAGATCAGTGGTGGATTTTTTTTTGACTATGAGATTGTAGCCATTCGAGCAGCAGGTCGACTGTCCGGGCCTTCGTTAAAAGAAGTCTATAGCCAACAGTGGGTCGGTGCAAGCTAATGATGATGATGACGCCGCGACTTCCATTTCATAAATACCAGAACCGCTAATCCCGTTTCGAATATCATAATTCTAAAATTTATAGGAATGTCTACATGAGAATGAGAAGTATATATCTGTAAGCTACACGAGTCGAAGAGAAGTCGAAGCCACTCGTGGAAGGTTAGATTAAAAAAAAAACATTCATTTTTTGTAACCCGTAGGTTCATACTATTCAAATGCTATTAGATACCTCAAAACCAGGAAGCAATGTAGATAGACCAGCAATAAGAAAATTGTGTCGGCTAACACAAAGATCAACAGCGCCTACTAAGTCTAGACTATAAGTGCAGTAGCGACAGTCGCGGCTCGCCAGCTTGTCAGAACTACAGTCTAGATGGCAGACGGGAGGCGCCAGCAGCCACTCCAGGGCGTCGGTCTGGGGACCGACATTCGCGGCTCGGACGGCCGGCCGGGCTGACGGGCGGCGGCCAGCTGCTCGCGCCCGCCAGCGGCCAGACGCGTCGCAATTGTTATCGCTCGTGCATGCATGTCGCTTGTGGAGCGGTCGTTACAACTGATACAGAACTATAATTTTATAGAAATGGGACGGTTCTATATTCTGTTACTCGCTTTATATACGTAACACACTTGTGGTGCATTAGAAGAACTAGCGAAAATAACCCAATTGAGAGTACTCTGATACCCGATTGGTGTTACGTTATAAAATTTTCAATATGTTTTTCACGGTTCCGTCAACAGGGAATCCTTATCGTTTCGCCATGTCCACCTGTCCGTCCGTTCGCGGCTTCGCTCAAAATCCATTGGTACTAGGAAGCTGTTCTATGGCATAACTAAACATGTGAATCACGTCGACAAAGCGGTAAAATAAAATCTTGCAAATAGTTTCCTAGTGTACATCTCCTCTTAATCTATCGCCTTTGTGGTGTAACGGTGCGGGTGTCGCCTGCTAAGACCGCTAGCCGCGTGAGGTCCTGAGTTCGATGCCCAGGTCGGGCAACTGTTATAAACGTTTTTCAGATTATTCTGAGCATACATTACATTGTCCTGGATTGAAATGTGCCCGAGGTGGCCATAGGCTTGCCATCTGTGACATCATGGGCCTCAGTACCTTGGCTAATCGTGGGTGTTCTAGTGTATCTACTGGACTTATGACTCGTGGATGTACTAGCACACCTCTGCTCCCTTTTCGGGGATAACAGGCGTGAAGGTACTCCTCCTACTAATCCTACTCCTCTTAATGTAAAGTGGTGATAGTATTTTTTCATGTACCCCATAAAGCGGAGTATCGCTGGATTGACTGCAACACATAAACACGGTCACGCGTACGTGTATAGCTGAGCTGTTATCTCAGCAGCTCGTTATTAAAACATATGTCCGATCAGGCTGTAGGAGGGGGGTTCATTCACGTACTCTTCTTTACGTGTCTCTTCAGTACAAACTGACGACGCACGAACTGGAAGTCAACTGTAATAAGCAAATCCTGTTGTAACTCGTAACCTATCTTGTACTAATATTATGAAGAGGACACATTTGATTGTTTGCTTGTTTGTACTTTTGAAGCTAATGCAAACAGCATTCGCTCCAAAAGTACAGTACCAAATGCAAATGTGAACTTATTCATCTCAGTGGACAACTCATCTATATGTGACTTCAAATTTAAATTTCCATCTATAGTTTTCCCCAATAATTTTTTATGTGACACTTCTTGTAGTTTTAAAACATTAAGTTTCGCTTTATTAATATTATAATTTCCCGGTTAAATTTTATGTATTTTGATCTATTTAAATTAATTATAAGATTATTGCTATTAAGCCATTTGATTAAATCTTCAATTGTATTATTTGTATCATTTTCATCAATTTTATTGTGTATTTTATTTGATGTTATGATAATTGAAATGTCATCTGCATATAATATAAATTTGTGATGTGTAATTTTTACTACGTCACTTACATATAACAGGAACAAAATAGGCCCGAGAACGCTCCCCCGAGGCAGTCCACATCTGTTGTATTTGTATTCTGATAAATATGACGTGACTTCTGTATTGCCATTTAGTCCAGTAACTGAAATACACTGTTGTCTATTGGATAGGTAACTTGTAATCCACTTGAGAGGAGGAGCTCTAATCCCAACATTTTCTAATTTTTGTAGACAAAGTTCGTGGGAAACGAGATCAAAAGCTTTAGATATGTCAAAAAATAGCCCTGTAATCATAAAATTATTATTAATATTTCCTAGTACAATCTTAAAAGGTGAGAAGAGTGCTAGTGTAGTGGATTTTCGTTTTTGAAAACCAAACTGCTCATCTGATATTATTTTAAATTCGAACAGCATTCATAAAGCCATTTTAGTAAGCATTTTTCGTATATTAGATATTATAGGTATGAGAGTTATTGGACGGTAGTTCTTGATATCAGAGTTCTCCCCCTTCTTCTAAATGGGCTTAATAATTTATATTTTTAATGCATCTGGAACGTTCCACGAGAAAAAGATAAATTGATCAAGCACGTAAGAATCGCGGTCAGGTCAGCTGGACACACTTTTAAAATTTTTGTGTTTACTTCATCGTAGCCCTCCCATTTGGTAATTTCAACAACAACATTTCTGTCTTCACTTCACATTCCGACATTTTCTTTTTGGAATTATTTATGCATTTTTCTTAAGTTTGGAGTATATAATGTATTTATCTTTATTAGAAATATTTCTATTTTTATAATAATAATATCTTAGTTTACGTTTAATTTTGCAACTTAATTGTCACTTTTAGCCCTCTACTCATCCAATTATACTTTCTTTTATTTATAAGTATTTTAATATCGTAGCCGCAGTAATGATTGACTACCGGCTGTCACGCCACGTGCTGTCGTCAATTGATTTATGTGTCATGGGTAACGTGCAATGTTTACGATGCCGAAATTACAATTTTTAATTTTTGTAAATCAATTATTTTTTGCCGTATTTTGTAAAATGTATGTGTGAAACCGGGACGTTCGCTAGTATAATCCACTATCAATGTCTTAAGTTTATGCGAGTGTTAATCAGTACAATAATACTATGTACGGCAGTACGGTAACCATAGTTGCTGTAAAGCTTCTGAAACGTCGGGCTAGATTATTCATTAGATAAACCGCGATAAAAACCGTAAAAGTAATTTTATTGTAATCCAATATCAACCCAATTATTGAAATAAACTAAATCTGGTAAACGAAGAAACCTGTAAATGCATTTTTAGTTTATTACTTAATTACTTTTGGGGACACCCAGTATCCTATGTAACTATAGTGCCGAATACCCACAAAAACCACCGCGAGTGCCACCAGTGCCGCCTTTGATGAGGTGCCCCGGAACAACAAATCATCAGGGCACCTCGACGGCAAGTCAGCCCCCGAAGAGACCGACGCCACCTCCACAGATGTCCCGCACCACAGGACAACCCCACCGACTTTGGGACAGTGTAATGGGGTGAGGTTCCCATCCTCGCCCCTTGCCCCGTGCGCAAAAGCGCCGCCACTTTTTGCTCTTTTGTCCCCTCTTCTTATAAGAGGGGTACAAAGAGCGGCACCTCCTTCTATTCTTTAGTCCCCTCTTCTTATAGGAGGGGTACTAAGAGCCGCCATCTCCTCGATTCAATTGGCTTCGCCCAAGGTGTCTCGGATAACCCCAGGCTACTCACCGCCACGACAAGGCTTGAACCATGATGGGGATCCCCGACGACCTAACCCAACATTCACCAATTCTCTACAGCTCATTTTTATCTTTTCGTACCGTTAAATATAAAAAGGTATCCTTATAGGAACCGCGCAATGTGGTTTACATAGTGGAACGCTCCACTGATGTTCATCGCCACATTACGACCGCTTTCGTAGGAAAACTAAGTACGATAACAACACAAAGCCCCTCAACGTATGCTGCGACAGTCAGCACAATATATACAAGCTACGTGGGGGGGGGGAGGTCCCGATGCACGTGTAATCAGAACCTCGCTGCCGACCGCTGAGTGCCGACAGCGGTGTTAACTCAGCGCTGCCTGCAGTTCACATGGAAAAGACTAATCCCGTGTAAATGAAACACGAAACTAAACGCCGCTGTCCAGTCTTAATGCTTACCGCACAGCGTGGTGGCTGCCGCTTGTACCTACCTATATATATAAGGTACTGCCCAGTGTGTACACGTGAGTGTGAGTGTATGTGTGCGTGTGCGCGTTTGTGTACATGTTTGTATATGCCCTCATAACTTACATTTTTAGTAAGCCGCTTGTAATTATTTTACAGTCATATGGTACTGTGTCTTAGATGGATAAACATCTATTTAATTTATTATAAATATAAGCCGCTTGAAAATAATACTGTCGCCTAGCGAATATCGTTCTCACGGAGTCTAGTTCTATTAAATTGTACTTCCTTCTCTTTATATGAGTGCTAGGATCAAATACAATTGATGAATGCATTTTTAGTACAGTGTTTAAAATAAATAGCTCTCGGACAGTTAATAAATTATAAGTTTTATACAGTACAAGGGTTGGAAAACGAAAACGCTTGAAATACATGGTCTTCAGTAAAACTCTCTGTGATCTCTCTACTTCTATAAATTTAGTTTTGGAGGCGCCACCGCATATTGAGATGCAATAACATATAACAGATTGTACTGGAGTTATATACATAATTTTACGTACACTTTCAGAAGTTGTATATCTAAGTAACTTAAAAATCCAAATAACCTTTTGAATTTTTTCACTCACAAGTTGTATATGATTATGCTAATTGAGCCTCTGGTCAAGAACAACACCCAAATATTTTGTTTTCTTTACTTTTCAATAACAGGACATTGATAAACAGGATTATCGATGTTGGCACATTCATGTATGTTCACAGTAAAATTAATAATGGGTTGTGTTATTTGTCATATAGAAACAGACGTAATTTGTTTTTTGTATGTTTAATGTTAGCAGATTGACCTAAGCCACAACGCGGTCGCAGCCAGTCCCTGTTCAGTGTATACTCTTGCAGTTTCCCAATTATCGCCCGTGAACACTATAGCTGTATCATCGGTATACGAGAACACCCTTGCCCCCTACCTCCAACCTACTTAGACCATTTATATATATTAGGAACAGAGTAGGCCCGAGTACACTTCCTTGCGGAACACCATGAGTGATAATAGAGTCATCACTGACAGCACATCCTATCTTGACTCTTTGTTTACGATTAGTTAGGTTATCAGCCAGTAACGCAAGATATGTACCCCTTATTCCCATGCACTCAAGCTTATTTAAAAGTAGAGGAATTGACACAGTATCAAAGGCTTTTTTAGATCGAGGAAGAAAGCCTTGCCTTGATCAAGTTGCCTAGTGATATAAGTAGTTAACGCAGATATCGCATCATCTGTAGATTTTCCTTGGCGAAAACCATATTACGTCCTGACAGTAAATTATACTTACTTAACTAGCCTATAATTCGTTTACTTAACAACTTTTCGAGGATTTTTGAAATAGCAGGTAATGCTGAAATGGGTCTATAATTACCAACTTAATGTTCATCTCCTCTTCTAAAAATCGGCGTAATGAATGATTTATTTAATAGCAAAGGAGATGTGCCTTTACTAAAACAGAGATTACTTAAACAGGTTATGATTGGCACGATTAGGTGATCAACTTTCTTCAGAAAACTAGTTGGCATATTATCCCAACCGGGAGTAATGTTCGATTTGAGATTCATAACTATTATATTTACTTCCTCGTCATCCGTATCTAAAAGTACAAAGGATGTAGGGTTCAAAGCACTGGTCTCATATTTATCGCCTTGAACATGATTATGCCTTAACATAATGTCATTGGCCAGTAAAGTACCCATTGCAACAAAATGCTTATTAGCAAAGTTTACCGACTCACTAATCGAAGACTTTGTGTATAATAATTTCATATTACTCATGTTGGATTGTCTTATATGTGCTACTTTCTTAATATTATGCCATAGAATTTTACTGTTGTTTTTATTTTTTGACAATTTATCACTTTCATATTATCTCTAATATTTTTTTTATTAAGTTGTTGCAATAATTTCTGTACCTATTATAGTTGATCCTTACAATATTATTATGGGGCTGAACTTTAGTCTACTTCTGCATATTATCTCTGTGTCTAATGCATTTTAAAATACCTGGCGTCATCCATGGTCTTATTTTTTTTCTTATAGATATGGGGATTATAGAGGTATTTTCGTTTAATGTTTCAGGTATAGTATTAATTAACTTTTCCACTATTAAATTAGGATCATTATATAAAAGTAAATTATTAATATTTTTATTCTTCAACGTATTTATACAATTATCAAAGTCTATAATCTTTTCTGTTTTCTGACATGAACCATTTTTTATTATTTAAGTTTGAGAGATTGAGAAACATTAAAGAATTATCTGTAACGGATATATTTAGCACAGCATGTGTGCTTTGTCACACTCTTGTTTTAACTTAAACATAAAATGATCAATGCAATCTTAATTTCTTGTAGAAAGATTATGGCCTGATGATAGCCCATGCGATTGTTCGTTTTGTCCAGGCATTATATTAATGTTTATGTCACCCGTTAATATTATCGTCTTCTAATTTGATTTGACAAGTAAATATAAGTCTAATGAGCTTATGAACACATCTGCGTTACTATTAGACGGTGACCTGTATATCCCTAATATAACACAATTGCTAGTTTTAATTTCAAGACGAGATGCTTGTTCTAATTTAATTTCTTTTACTTCAGCCTCATGATTTATATTTATGTATGTCATAATACCCCGCTTTACGCGAGAGATACGTTCCAAAAAAAATCGCGTTAACTGAAATTCGCATATATCGATGTTTATGATTAAACATAGTCAAGAATACATAATGTATTCCCCCTGAAAATAAAACTTTCTCTTCTCATTGTTCTTCCTCATCGTAGATAGATAGATTATTCTATAACTCGATCAGATATTCATTGCTCCGTCGCGCGTTGCTACAAGTTCTACGAGATCTTTTATCGCGACATCTTCAAGTTCAGATCCCTGAATCATTGCAGCAATTTCTTCAAGCACTTGTCTCTGCATCTGGACAATTCTTCTAGGTGCTTCCACTACATCTGGCCAAAGATTACGCCACACCCCATTCACACAACTCATTTTAACTTCCTTCCAAGCCTCTTGTATGTTGTGAATATACTTTATAATGTTGTGTGACTTCCACCACTCTCGCATAAACTGTCGTCCTTCCCCTTCAGTTTCATGAATTAGTTGGCTAAGAGTGCGGCGATGGTAATAAGCTTTGAAGTTTGCTATTGCTCCCTGGTCCATAGGTTGTAATATTGACGTAGTGTTTGGTGGAAGGAACTTCACGTACACTTTTAAGTATCTGGGGGTATCAAGTGAGGTTGGATGTCAAGGAGCATTGTCTATGAGTAATATAACTTTAGATTCAAGCCCATTTCTGTCACAGTATGATTAGACACATGGCCAAAAACTATTAGAATACCATTCTTGAAAAAAATCCCATGAAACACACGCCTTTCTGTTTGATCGCCACACAACTGGTAGACTTGTCTTGTCTGTGCCTCGCATTGCACGGGGTCTTTCTGAATGTTACACTAGTAAAGGTTTCAATTTGAAAATTTCAGTGGCATTACCACCAGCAGAAGTGTTAGTCGATCTTTCGCAGCTTTGAAACCACTGGCTTGACGTTCTTCCTTAGAAATGAATGTCGCGCTAACTCAGCTGCAGCTTGAATGTCAGCGCTGGCCGCCTCGACTGTTATGTGGATATTGTGAAGATTAGAACGCTACTTGAACCGATGGAACCAGTCTCTGCTGACAGCAAAAGTCGGAGTGGCACTTGCTCTTTCTTCTTTTGTTTTCAGCATTTCATATGAAGATTTTGCTTTTGTGCCTATCAGAACTTGACTTAGTGGTGTGTTCTACTTATTAATATCTTCGATCCAGGCTGACAGTAATTTCTCCATTCTTTCTAAGATAGGTGATCCCGAAGGAGAAAGTTTTGTTGCACTTATAGATGCTGAACTTTCGCAGGTGATCTTAATTTTTCCCGACTTTTATAAATCTTTCTGACAGTCGATTCTGAGAGTCTAAAATCTCTCCCAGCAATTGTTGCTTTGCCTCCATTTTCCATTCTTTTTAGCACTTTCATCTTCAATTCCAAAGTGACGCTTTCACGCTCTTTTTTTCTTTACAGGCGGCAGGGTTAAATTATGTATCTTCAATAAATGTTAAAACACAACTGTGTCTTGTACTGCATGTCATCTTATACTGCATTAGCTGGCCCGGCTACGCCTTGTTATGGTTGTTATGAATGTGTATCTTGTACTGCATTAGCTGGCCCTGCCACGCCTTGTAATGAATGTGTATCTTGTACTGCATTAGCTGGCCCGGCCACGCCTTGTTGTGGTTGTTATAATAGAAATTCCAACTTAAACGCAAACTTGGTTTAATTTAAAATATTCTTATATTTAAATTGATGAAATTTAGTAGGATATTTTTTTATATCCTATATTTTAGGTTTGACTAACTTTCCCGCCATAGTTCAAGCCTTGTCGTGGCGGTGGGGCTTAGTAGCCTGCGGTGAACCCAATAGAACCGAGGACCTTTGCACCCCTCTTATAAGAAGAGGGGGCTTAAAGATCAGGAGGAGCAATCGCTCTCGGTACCCCTCTTATAAGAAGAGGGGACCTAAAGGCAACAGGAGGTGGCGAGGATGGGAACCTCACCCCACTGCACTGTCCCAAAGTCGGTGGGGTTGTCCTGTAGTGCTGGGCAACCTCATCTGTGGAGGTGGAGTTGGTCCCTTAGGGGGCTGACTGGCCGTCGAGGTGCCCTGATGATTGATGTTCCGGGGCACCTCACCAATGGCGGCACTGATGGCACTCGCGGTGGTGTTTGTGGGTATTCGGCACTACCATGTGCCGCGAGTCCCACACACCACAGGAACCCACCGAGGGCCGGTAAGACGCGTAAATGCGTTTCCCCGCGTCAACAAAAAAAAAGAAAAAAAAAAAAGGTTGGACTAAATTACACATACATAAGTATTCGATATCACGCGACGAATAGGCTCGCTGCAGCGACAATGGGTTGGTGGAGTGGAGGCGGCTTTTAGGAAAACGAAGTGTTGGTCGACCGCTAATCAGATGGAAAGACGATCTCCGTGCAGTAGCTGGTCCGGGACCGATGCGAGTATCAGGAGATCTTCCGTTTCGGCGTTCACTGAAATTGGCCTATGTCCAGCAGTAGACCGATAAGGGCTGATAGAATCCGAATGCCGACATAGTGAGTGGGTGTAACACTTGTTTCTCTGTTACCATATGTGATATGGTTTGTTACAAAACGTATACTTAACACACGTTGACGCAATGCACAAGAAATCACACACCTATCACCGCTGCAGCATCTTGTAATTGTATACCTGTAACAATAAAACCTATCAGATACATCTCCGTTCACTACGCATTTCTTGTCTCAAATTACTCGAAAAATATGCGCGATCGCCATCTTTATGCGCACGAGCTAAACCTCCCATATGCTATGGAGCGTACGGTCGAATATTGTGCTTCAACACATAATGAACTGTCCCTGTTCTTTTCAGTTTGCATCCGTAACAATGAAAGGGGGGTTCTTACGCGTTACCGTGCCATTCCCACGGCGGGCGCCGAGCGCATCGAAGCGGTACAAATTATACCTTGAGAACTACCTCACAATTTTATCGCAGTGCACAGTCAGAGAGTCTGTGTAGGTACCCCTGACAGTTTCTAAATTGGCTGAAGTCTGTATTTAAGTAGTTACGTTTACGCCTCACATATGTATCAGCATTATTTTCGCGAGCTTCGTTACGCACGTTTAGTGTCACATTGAACACTTATTGTTAAAGCTACTAGGACACGGTTGTCTTTTTTATTTACGCGAGGAAAATCTTTGGTGAGCTTCCTCGGGAACTGGATGACGTTAATTATGTTGTACCGGTTTCCGACATTAGTAAGGGCCGACTACTGGCCTTTGTTAAGATGATCCGGATCTGCCGACGTCGAGACCGTGCAATGGAGCCAGGTTCCCATTCTGCCCCAGAAGTCATCCATGGAGGCGGAATGAGCTGCATGCCTATAGAGCATGATGATGCGATACCATTAGCACGGTTTTTTAAAAAAAAAATTACTTCCAAAAATAAACTCTATATTTGCCTTGTTATTATCCCAGATCCCTATTTTCAAACTAGATCTAGGTCAGAGTGGATTGTAAATACAATTCAATGGTAAAAGTTATCCCTCAATATTGCCTAGCGCGTGCAAATGTAAAATTGAAACAAAATGGTTTTTCCCGCTTGCCCGAGCTAGCTGCTAGCCACATCTACCGCAGACGGAGAAACAGAATATGTGAAGCTATAGGACGTTTTTACAAGGGCTGAAATTTAAAAAATTAATTACAATGTTAGCTGCGCGGGTGACGATGATGTGGACATGCTTAGGTAAACTGAAACGTGTTACCCCCAGTTAAAGTTTATATTTGTAGGCATCCTCGCAAATATTCCATATGGTCTTGCATGAGGAGGAATGCAATTACGCAGTGCCGCCGACCCGTTGTGGGATCTGATGGGTGTGTCGCCGGAGTACCGATCGAATACCAATTAGAACCCCGCGGGTGCCTCGGTGGCCTATCCTGAGGTGTCTCCTATCTGCAACTTCGGCGACTGGCCAGTCCTGCCTGCAGGTCACCCGGGCATGGCCAGCTCTAAATAAAAACTTGTTGCGGCTTATTATTCCCGTAAAAGTCATCATATGAAAGTGAAAACAAATCACTAGAGGAGAACAATGTTTACTATTACAAGAGGTGACACAGAGCAACACAACACTAGGAGTTGTGTCACCGGCTCCGGGACTCAGGTGTCCATGGACGGCGCGCACAGCTGGGCGGGTATTGTGTGAGCGTGATGTGATGGATATGAGGTACTCATACATCTGCTAACTGCTAATGACATGTTAGGGAATTTATGACTTTCAAATGGTTCTTTTTATTCTGAAATATAATAAACGAATGTAAGCATTCGTCTCGATAGGAATGATATGAATATTGAATGAATTTGGGATAGCTTTGACAGGACGAGAACTGAAATTACCAGACTTCTAATCTGTATGTTATATATATAAATGTTTATTATAAATATTGGTTATTGGACATGGTTAATCTATCCAACAAAAAATAAACAAAATGGTCTACAAATATCCAGTCACTTATTGATTGAACGTTGTAGTAAAAAAAAAAGGTCAAGTGCGAACGTGACGCCTACAGAGAGTATTCCCGTAGAATGTCCCAGTGTGGGGGTTTTTGTACGTACGTTGGCATTAACTTTTATATCTTGTGATGCTCATATGACAACTGGACGAACATACAGAAAAAAGCATTTACTAATATAAGTTGGTAATGATTTTTTCCGTTTTAGCTTACCAAGATTCAGAATTTTTCTTTATTTGTATTATCCTAATTTCATGATTGTAGGTTTCCTTGAAGTATAGACAAGACAAAAAAACAAAATGAACCTCTTAGGATTGCGTTTTATCTTTTCTTAGCTCGATACGATATACGAAACTCTCAAAAAACACTAAGAGATTCCTGTGGGTTCGCGCTGAATCAAAGGGCGAGCCCTTCCCGAAATAACTTGTGATTACAGTGAGCTATTGTCTGCCACACGAGGTGAAGGAATGTCTGCGGAGTGCGGGCCGGTTTGGTGCGAGAATTGAAATTACTAACAAAACTGGCTCCACCGTCACTCCTCAGTCCTGCACTCGATATTGTGTCGACTTCAAGGAAGGTTGATGCTGGTGGTTATATAGAATATTCTTGGCTTGCCGGGGGAGGATTGCCGTGGAAATGGCACAATTGCTGAAATATCCAACCACGACCAAAAATTACGCAGCGACTACATGGGATCCTATCAATTTCATATGAACAGTATGTACGCTCACGCAAAGGATGTAAGCGCGGCGTTACGCTATGTTTCACAACATTTTACTTGTCCTCATATGTACAAACACTAAAAATGTTTATACTGTAATTACTTCACTAATAAAAACTACCACAGACATGATGTGTAGTTCGTTACATACAAAACGTATGCAGGCACCCGCAGATATGTTTGTTAACTGATATGAGTAGCTCTGCTCGTACGTCCGGATGGTGCGGTGGCTCCGCGTACGAGTCCGTAGGAGGCAAGGAGTCTGAGGGAGTAAACTACAATATATTGTTAATACGATTGCAATACGGCTCTATATATGGTAGGGAGAGGTGCGGACGGTGTAGGGGCGGGGAGGGGCGATGCAGTGTGACAGTGGCCCCGTCCGCTCGCGGCTCGCGCCAGCACGGGGCGTCGGGCAGCCCAAAGGCTTCTAACTCCACGTACAGTTCAGTTGATTTCACCGTTCATTTTGTTTGAGAGGGTTAATCTAATACATCACTTTCAAGCTTCTACCAGACTCCAGCTACCATGCGGAGCGTGCACGGTAGGATATCAGACTCTACCTGCACTCAGGAGCGTGCACGGTATGATATCAGACTCCAGCAACAATCAGGAATGTTCACGGTATGATATCAGAGTCCAGCAACACTCCGGAGCATACGCGGTAAGTTATCAGATTCAAGCCACAATCCGGAGCGTGCACGCTCCAAGCGTAAGCTGAAGATTGGGGCAATAGTGTCAATGGTGGATATCGATAGCTATCAAGAAGGCGCATCTTTCGGTGTTTAAATTTTTTTGGTGCAACGTCGGGTTGCAGAGATATTTGTGTTCTCGTGAGTCGGCTCTCGTACTAAGAAAATCAGTAAGTCGTCGATATAGACTTGTTCTGGTCTGACCGTTCGGTCCCGGGACAGGGGTGCATAGGCGACTTGCTTGTGACGTCTTTTTTATTTTCGGTGTTGTTTTCGTGTTATTCCTCGTTTCGTTGTCGTTTATTCGATTGTGTCGAACTGGGTGATTTATGATTTTCGCTCATTGTTTACATTAAATTTAAATTTGGTGAAATTTCTGCGGTAATTATTTTCGTTGTTTTCGTATTGTTTCTTGTTGTTGTGGTATGGTTTTCGTTTTATGTGGCGGGAAGATGTCAGGCGGGGATAGGTTTCGAGGAGGAGGACAAGTTCTTCAAGGGGAAGGGGCGGGAGACGCTCTAGGGGGAACTCTGAGGATTTCGAGGTGTTGGAGGCCCTTTCCTCACTGGTATCTTTGTTGGAGGAGAAATTGGGGCGCAATCGCCTGTTTACGGAGGGGTCCGAGGACTCCGGTTCTGGTTCGGACACTAGTGTTGTGGGAGCTGTGGGTTACAGGTCACGCATTATGGTCAAGAGAGGCAAATCGCATACGCTAGCGGGGGCAAAGGCGGCGCTGCGAGAAGGAATTGCGAATGAACGGGAGGAGGACTTGAGACTGCCCTGCGAAAAAGGGCATTTTTGAAAGAGAAAGAAGTAGGAAAACAAGGCAGTGTTCCGGTAGTACTGGAAGATGTTGAGCGGTGTGCGGCCGGTGATGTTATGGTGGCAGCGCAGGCTAACTTAATCCTAATCGCGAACGCTTTCAACAGTCTCCCGCACAGCGTGATACGGGAGGCACTGGTCTTCTTTAAGGTGCCTCCATATCTCGTGAGGCTGTAGGGGGCGTATCTCTCTGGTCGCAGAGTGGCTCTCGAGAACCGGTCGGGGTCCGTGGAATGGTAGCGTGTCGGGCACGGCGTTCCGCAGGGTTCTGTACTTGGACCAATCCTGTGGGACGTCGGCGACGACTGGCTCCTGCGAGGCCGTCTCCTCCCCGGGATGGGTGTCATCTTGTACGCGGATGACACCCTCGTCTATGCCCGGGGACGAGACTACAAGGAGGCGGCGCGGTTTGGTTAACCCTCCACTAATAGCGGCTGAAGGCTCCCGTAGGGGTTTAGTTGGTACTGCTACCCAAGTGCCGAGTCAAACATAGGTCTGGGTGCCTAGCCGGGTCCCCAGGTGTCATGCGTAAATGCATTCGTCACCAAAAGAAAAAAGAAAGAAGGTTATACGAGTTGAGTTATAGCTAAGGGCATTCAAATAATTCTTATATATACAGTGACAGACTCTTGAAGGAGAACGGGGATGGTCACTTATTTTTATCTGGCTATGATAATAATAGTTAAATTAGCTGTTATAAACACCCTTGTATCGGGATGCATCTCTTAAAGCTGTGGGAGAGGGGGGGGGGAGGTTGTCGGTCCCTCTTTCGATCGGCGTTAATATTTACTGATATTATTAAGGTTAATATTTATTAACCTTACAAATGACAACAAATTCAATTTATAACAGAACAACATTTGTCGGGGCAACTAGTAATTTATAGTTTTTAACATGATTACAACAAATAAATATGTAAACTATTGTTCATTTTCTCATTACGTAATATTGTTATACCTAAGATACACGCCGGTGGTGTCACTAATACTTGCACTAGTTGTAGTCGTATGCCTGATAATGACACAATACCTAGCTACTGCGTAGATAATGACACAATACCTAGCTATTGCGTAGATAATGACACAATACTTAGCTATTGCGTAGATAATGACACAATACCTAGCTATTGCGTAGATAATGACACAATACCTAGCTATTGCGTAGATAATGACACAATACCTAGCTATTGCGTAGCTAATGACACAATACCTAGCTACTGCGTAGGTATGTTGTTCTCCTCACCGGAGGTCGGACGTAATTACAATCAACATGTTACTACAACGTTGTACTGCCAGCCGGTCCCCGCTGTAGAGGTGCACCATGTCGTGCACAACTCAATGACAACGCCGCGAAGTACTGCGCTGTCGCGTAGAGTACGGTTTGTGACTTCGTGAGTCATTGGACGGAGAAGAGGTATTAGGTGCAATAGATAGTTTAGCAATATCCGTTAGTTGGGTGCAATAGACGGTTTTGCAAAAACTTGGCAAAAAGGTCAGCGTGGGTAAAACCTGGTAGACTATCTATATGCACTTTTTCACTTCTCTCATTTGAAAAGGACTGCAGGGATTTTTGGCACAGAAATAGACCTGGAGTAACATAAAAAGTAATGCTTCACTAGTAGCGGATAGTACGATCGATGGTGATACCACATGGCATAGCCAGCTGTGTGGGATGTCACTCGTCATTATTATATTGATACAACAGAATGCGATAAGTCAGGACGCAAATTATCGCATAATACAAGTGTCGAGCAAGGAGCTCATGCACTTAATAAACATATTAAAGATAGGGCCTCTTGAATTGAATATTATTCATGAATGTGAGAAGTGGTGCTACGAAGCGTGACATTTTCTGCTTAAGTGGTGATAGCAATTTTCCGAGCGGCGGCCGATACCTGGCGGTAAATGAGCATTACTTACACGCCGGGCGGCGCGCCGCGTCTCGTGACCTATATGTGGTGAAGGTCTGGTCCGAGCTGGAAAAAATTACGTGTGCAACATCCCTCTCAGCTTGAAAAACTATGTGGAAAAACGAAAGCTATGATTGGCTCATCAGAGTTTTTCAATATATTTTTTCGTCTCGTAATTGTGTTGTCGTACGAATCGAGGCTTGGAAATATCTATGTTGTACCTCACATACATCTACGTGCGCGTTAGAAAGAAAGCACTCGTTGTGCACAAGCTTTACTCGCTAATCAATGTGCAGAGAGCAAAATGTCATCATCATCATGGACATCATCTCATATTGCAGCATAGGATTCGACCAGCCTTCCCCATCGAATATAGCTACGAGGGTGGATTGAACAATATTCGGCCTAACCAATAAAATAAACACATACTAAATCTGTTATACGTTTTATCTACAAAATCACCATCAAGTTTGATGCACTTTTGCCATCTCCCATTTAAAGCATTTAGACCGTTAACTCTTCTTTAGAGTGAAAGTATGCGTCTATGCTGTTTTGACCTCGTCGTTTGTCGAAAATCTTTCACCTCCCAAGTGCTTTTTTTAGGTTAGGGAACAGAAACATTGGGAAAGGGAAAGGGGATGCGGTAATAGTTCAAAGTGACAATTGTGGATTCCAGCAATTGATTGCACTGACGTATGAACACGTGTTATCTTGATGAAAAATAAGACTTATTTCTTCTGAGCCATCCGGGACGCTTTTATTTTATTTCTATCGTAAACGACGCAGTAAGACACAGTAGTAATCAGAGCTTATAGTCTGACCCCTTTCAAGATAATCAATCTTAATCCCACACTTCAAGTC
>JAFELO010001895.1:274756-310763 GCA_017140195.1 Eumaeus atala
CGCTCACTGCTTTATTGTGTTTGAAAGTCGTAATTGGTGATCCGGAGAGGATCATGTGTACACTATAGATGCGCCCGCAGCTCTTGATCACCGCTCACCGCTTTATTGTGTTTGAAAGTCGTAATTGATGATCCGGAGACGATCATGTGTACAGTATAGATGCGCCCGCAGCTCTTGATCACCGCTCACCGCTTTATTGTGTTTGAATCTCCACGAGAGTTTCATCAGGAAACTTCACAACAGGAAACCATTGTTACTTTTTGTGTTCGTTGAAATTAATAGTTTGGCTGCAAAACTGTTGTCGTCTATGCAAAACTGTTGTCGTCTATGTAATATTCGATGGTCTTATTAATTGTCACACAAGGAACATGGTGGAAGGTGCGACTTGTTTGATTATTTGTTACTCGAATTAATTCATTGAAAATTTATTAAAATATGTGGCGCACTAGCGTGCTCAGTGGGTAGTTATTGCTACAATAAAACTTGGCTTCTTGCCAAGTTAAATTTTAGGGTTCCGTATCTCGAAACCGAATCCGTCACCCTCATAGGATCTCTTTGTTGTCCGTCCATCTGTTTCAAGATCCTGTATTCTCATGAACCCGTCAATATATCAAGATAAAAATTAACAACCAATACGTTAAGCAATGCCGTTAGCACAGAAAAAGTTTATAAAAATTTCCACCCTACAGTCGTCGACGGACTGGCGGCTGCTATCTGTCTCGTCGGACGTTGCTGGCAGACAGCATTGTAGCATTATAAAGTGATCATTTAGACGGCGTCTCATCCTCTTTGCAATAAAAACCCAACAACCTGAATGCTGAAGCTAACAAGTATAACGTATCAGCGGACGCGCCGGCCTGGCGATCAGAGACGATGTCACTGATGACGGGTCGGCTGATGGCGTTCGGGATTGCTAAGTGCCTCCCCAAGGACGAATGATTTGGAAAAGACACCCGTGATTTTGTTTACATACAAAGATGTGTGAGTGCAAATGTAGGAATGATTAGGCGAAGGTGTGTTCATGATTAAGTATGCAGTCTCAAAATAATATAATTCATTGAAATGAGTATGACTTTAAAATATGAAGTGCCCATAGTATTTCTTAAGTTATTCGTCCCGTAGATTTCCAAGTGCTAATGATTTGAGCTCTTTACGATCTGCGGGATGCTTGTAGTTTAACTTGTTAAAGTTTATGAATCATCGTTCTGCTGAAGTGGAAGGGACACCCCTTCACATAGTGCACAGCAGTTGTTCGTACAATGTAAATATATAATAACAATTTCAACACTTCGTTAAATTATAAAGAGTTAAAAACGACTCCTAACACTTTGTGGTTGTAAATTTAATTAACAGAAGACAGGACAAATAAAGATGGGCGTGTGGACTTCCCGCATGAACTGATTTACCCGCCCACTGTAACATCACAATTACACTGAGGTGTGGCAGCGACAGAGCACTGGGGCCTCTCGCCGGGCCCTCTGAAACGACTAGAATTTCCGAAAATGGCACGATGCTACATAGATTAGCACCTACCGACGATGGGCCGTGAGATGGCCTAAGGTTCTCCATCTTAGCTCACGGCCCAAGGCCAGGAGGAGACACGAGTTGGACGTAGCGCCTGCACCGCGCCACCATTTGCCTCCGTGGCGGGCCGTTGTTAGCCTTTCTGACCGGCCTCTCAAACTTCTTCTGGAACATGATCGTGCCACGAAAAAGAGACTATCGCTTCCCTGTTTCCAGGACCTGTCCTCCATCCTGAGATCACGTTCGAGAGCCCCGCCACAGGTGGTCCTTCCGGCCATTATAATAATAGTTAAATTAACTATTATAACTCTCATATCGGGAGGCATCTCTCCCATCCGCGTGAGAGCAGGGCGTTGATTCCATTTCTTTCTATTCGCGAAGCCCGATTGTGGCAATTTTAACTAAATTCTATACAAGTAGTCAACTATGGGTTTAATAGGGTATGTTAAAGGTTTAGTCAGACTTTTAGGTACATTTACTCAATGATGGTCTCTCCACATACACAACCAAGAACAAACTTAAAACAGTACAAGAAACAAACAATGGAATCAATACAGTTTTTAACAAGAGTTAGTAATAAGTGAGGGAACGAAGTCTTATCTGGGTAGAGACTCCCCGCTGCAACCTGGAGGACTTCTTTCTATATATAATTGTTCCAAACCATTAATTTTCACGGATTGTGCTTCAATTCTCAAATTCCATAGTTGAGAAATATAGTTACATCAGACCTTCATATTAGATCTCTATTTAATAAAAAAAAAAGGAGTAGAGTTCTGAAAAGGAACACAAAACCAATAAAACTCCGTACCATTCTCTTGGCTTCATGAGCCAACTAAAATCAGGCCAATATACATATTCCGTTCAAATAAAATAGAATTTAACACCTAAGTTTCACACGTGGCATAAACTAATCGAACTAACACATTGATACGGTCTATCAAATTAATAGCCATACAGATCATGTAAATACTACTATCAAAATGCACACATAAGAGAAGTAAGACTTTTTAACATCAATAAAGATTTTTGAAAAGAAATCATGAACTCACCCTTTTGTGTTAATAATTCGCGCATCATGACACGAAAATATAGTCTTTCGGGCGGAAATGATAAAACATTTATCATCATTCCGTCCTCAACATCCAGCAAAAGAAAAGAGTGTCATTTCATCGACACCGAGCACACGCTCAGTGCAATAGTCAAAGATGACAGATATACTTTCTTATAAAATGTTTAAGTAGCAAAGATATCATTGTTCCACGATAAAGTTGTATTGCGCTTCTCTTCCAGTTAAAATTTTGAGGTCCGAAAACAAACTTGTGCATAATACATGGTACATAATGTGTTTAAACATATTTGCTACCGTGTTCCTGTCTCCGGGCGTGGAGCAGTACGGGCAAGCTGTTTCGCATATACCTTTGTAACTGTATACCTGTTCCGACCTGCCACTCCACTGTGTTCTCCGAGATTTTATACAAAATATTAAATTAAAGCAAAAGATCTCATATCAAGAATTTATATACATTTGTGTTCATTCGGGCACTTGCGGAACATCCATCTGTCCACGTATCTCTGAAACTACGCGGATCCTCAGATAAACGAGAACTATCTCAAAGTTCTGCCGAGGCTTGTTTTCATATACAATTTCTAAAACTATAAGTTCTTTTTAGTATTACGAAAATTCGTGTCGCCGGTAGGAGCTAGTCTTCAAAAATATAGGGCTCTTCCACTATTATTTCAGTGGGTACTTAATAATAATTCACAGTTGAGAAATAGCCGTGTCAAACTTTCATATAATATTCTAATTACAATAAAAATAATTTTACGGATTCTATCACGGTATATTTAATTATTTAACCAGCCCGACGTTTCACCCGTGACCATGGTTGCTATAAAGCTTCTGAAACGCCGGGCTAGTTAAATAATTAAAAAAACCGCGATAGCATCCGTGAAAGTAGTTTTGTTGTTACGAGTAACATTCGCGTAAACTTAACACATCAATAATATTCTAAGTTATAAACAGAAGTTACACTCACCGGCTTTGAAACTTGGCCAAGTACAAAACTTGTGACAACTTCCATTATTTTTTACTTGGCTCCACAAATTTTGGCTAAATGTGATCGGAGTTATTCAGTTCACGTTCCAGATCACTTTTTCTCACAATCATTTTTTTTTTGAGTTGATGAAGTTTATGCAAAAAAAACACACTTACACAAAATTTTACACTAGAGTTAAATCGCTACGAATTTAAAATTGTCTGATTTTTGTCGCTTTCTGTCATTTTTAATAGCGTGTGTTGCCTCATCTAGCCCTCATGACCGCCTGCATTTGGTCTGGTATGCTTTGGAAGACGTTCTTGATATTGACTTGTGATAAGTCGCGCCAGGCAGTTAGTGCAGCATCTCGCAGCTGGTTAAGGCTGGCTGGTTAATTAACGTGTCCTATGGGATTTAAGTCAGGGCTGCGAGCTGGCCACTACAATTTTTGAACACCAACCTCTTGGAGGTACTCATTTACGATGTGATCGACATGGGGACGGCCATTGTCATGCATTAAAATGAATTGGTCATAACCAATAAATGCTACGAAGGGAACAACATGACCTTGAAGAATTTCCTCGACGTATCGCGTCGCATTTAAGGCGTTACTGACGATGACTAATTCCGTACGAGCATCAGAACTCACGCCACCCCGTACCACTATAGAGCCTCCGCCAAAACTCGCGCCACCCCGTACCACTATAGAGCCTCCGCCAAAACTCGCGCCACCCCGTACCACTACAGAGCCTCCGCCAAAACTGACCGTCGGAGTGGTTGTCATTGTCAAATAACGTTCCTCTTTCCTTCTCCAGACCCCTGTCGACCACGAGGTGCATTTAAAGCGATGCTACGCTCGTTGGCAAACAAAACCCTTGCCCATTGCTCAGGAGTCCAGTTAGCGTGTTCGCGGGCAAAGTGAAGTCGAGCTGTGCTGTGGTATGGGAAGAGCTGTGGACCACGGGCTGGCCTTCTTGCTCTCAAATTAACTTCCTCCATACGCCTTCTCACCGTACGCTCGCTAACATTCACACCTCTGGAAATATGAAGCCGCTGACGGATCTCGACTGTGGTCAGGAAGCGATTTCTTAAAATCTCTAACACAATAAAGCGGTCGTCACGAGCAGATGTGCATCGTACACCGCCACTACCTGGTCTGCGGGTGCGGCCCTGTCTCTTGATATCGTTTCAGTGCATATTGCGTCGAAGAACGCGGCACCTTTAGGACAATAGCCACTTCACGATGAGTCAAACCTTGTTCGACTATTGCCACTGCTTGTGCTATCTGACTCGGTGACGAAGGCATTTTTATGGATCCTATAGGGCCTTCAGGTTTTTATCAACCATAATAACAACAAAATTCTTTATCAAATCAAAACTTAAAATTTTCAGAGCACAATTAAAAACTTAGACTTTGTCGGATAAATGAGACGATTTAACTAAACTTAAAAACACAGAACAAAATGCACATTTGATTGTGAGGAAAAAGTGATCTGGAACGTGAACTGAATAACTCCGATCGCATTCAGCCAAAATTTGTGGAGCCAAGTAAAAAATAATGGAAGTTGTCACAAGTTTTGTACTTGGCCAAGTTTCTGTGCCTGTGAGTGTATATTGTAGTATTAAACTTTGCTTCTTTTCATTTCACATTTGTCTTTGATGGGATTATCTTGGGCGACACTCAGTACTAAAACTGATATTTTTGTGTAAAAGAGAGGGGTTTACTTTTATTCGTTATGTATTCGTGTGAAGACCTTATAATCTTCATGAGGACCGACCGTCGTCGGTGCCCTAAAGGGAATCAATTGATTGAGAATCTCGCATGGAATATCGCACCAGTCTGAAAATATAAACCACATTTAACATGTAAAATATTTTGAGTTATTGTAAGGACGAGTCAAAGGTGGCTCCAAATGTCGACTTGAACTTGGCTTGACACGTTCTAGCGTGAACACAGAAGCACACGGCGCTGCACTGCGTACTCGTAGCTAATACCTGACGAGATATAGAGCACGAGAAGTCTCGTGCGTCTACCTACCACATCTAAGTTGTAGCACAATGTGTTTGCTAAGTAGCTAGTGGTAGATAATAAAAAAACCTCCATAATAAAAAAGAATGCAAACCGTAACCTGAAATTAGTGCTAAAAAGCGGACAAGTCCGTTACAAAGGTGCGTTACGGTACAAAAAACAATTTGTGAACGAGAAGCGGCGCACCTGCGGGACACGGGCGCACCTGCGGCACGGGCGCACCTGCCGACTGGGTGCCAGCCGCCAGCCGTTGCCGAAACATATCAAATACGCTATAATATTTTAATATAAGAAAGATCCATGGCCAATTGGTGGTGAGGAGGAAAGGTGGGCAACGTATCTGCAAGTGAATTATCGTCGACAGTTGCCAATTACGAATGCTCTGCCTATAAAATAATGCTCTGAACGCCGTGGGAAACGAGTGTCTCTTGTCACGATGCTTTTTGAATAAAATAAAAATTATCTTGTATTTAATTACAGAAAATGAATCGATGTTAAGTTTGTACATTTTTTCTTGGCGGACGCCAACAGTTCGTGTGTATCCAAGGATATAAATGGGAACGTAGACTATACATAATTTATTAATTTAACATTTTTATTTCAACATGTTTAATTGAAAAAATCGGTGAATGATTCTAATTACTGTGAGACAAAGTTTGGCAAAACTCGGAATCTGTGGGTATCTACAGTGTTCACACTAATGTAGCTACTATAGTATAGTTCAAACAGTAATTATTTAGATACAATATACGAATAAAAATTAAATCAAAACCATTTTAATAATTATTTTAAAATATTTGTTAATGTATTTAATGATCACTTATAGAACCGACTTGTGAATTAATTTACGGTTCTATAGTGTAATCAATTAATAGGTTTTATAATTGGGTGGTAAAAAAATTATTATAAAAAAATTAAACAACAACAAGGTTACGTATGGACCGGTTTTCATTTCTGACCGCTGCGCGCTGTGCGTCCGCATGTCGCAGGTGACGTTTTAGTACTTAGCACATATACGAGGCGAGAAGATCCTTAGACACCAAGTGTCACCGAAGCACGGCCAGGGAGGTAGTTTTCTACAATCAAGGGGTCACTAAAGTATTGTGAAAACAGAATCTTAGCATTTTTAAGTCGCCCTTGTCATCAATCTAAGTCATCAAGAACCTGCCCCATACGCTTACGTAAGCATTAGTGTGTTCTATTGATTAATTCCGACAAAGACTCACAAATATTACTAATGTTATGAATGCGAAAATTTGGATTAAAGAAAGGTTTTATGTGTCACACGTAACCAGCATCAGCATTCCACCTCCATTTGGTGGTTACGTAACACTTGAATGAGCGTCAAGTTGTCACCAGGTCTCTGTAAAAGTACAATTTCCACAGCTAGTTGACGAGGTCCGAGGCCAAGTAAAACGACCACCACCGTAACATTTTTGACATGTCTGGAACAGTTACAGTAACACTACTTACGTTACTTGAGAATTAAGGGAAAACAGAGTGCCTTTTTGGGGGCTAAATCGACAACAAGTGACCAAAATCGATTTTTCAAAACTATTTCTCTTAGTCATTATACCTACTTCATATACAAATCTAATAACGGAGTATCTGACAGATAATGATAACAATACGTAAGGAAACCTCGCGAGATAAGCGAGGGATTCCACGGAGCTCGAGTCAATGGCGTGAGTCATTACGATAAAATGACGTCCAACTTCTTGAGAGTAGTTCGGAGCCGAGCGCCGCTGCAGGCCGTGACTCACACGTTCCCTTCTTCTTCTTTTTAGTCTCTTTGTAGTGGGCAGTGCTACATGGCTACCGCCGAGGCTATCATATCAAAACATGAACAAGTTATGGAGGAATTAAATTTCATAATCATCAGAATTATGGTGCATTAACCTAGAATATAATAAGCATAAATACCCACGCAAATATAAATCCGCACAACCAAAGGATGGCACTGAGATGCGTTGGCCACAGTCCACCCCATGCCCTTGGCCATTTGTCGAATTGTAGACTACAGTATGAACTATAGGTATCAAATGTAACAGTGGTCTACTTGATACAGCATATCCAATGAAACTTAGAATTTTGATCAATTTTTCCATCACGATGTAAGCAGAGGGGTCCAGTTGTCAGGTCAGGTCATTAAAGATAAATCCGCTTGACAAAGAAGGCAATAATCTCTATACCATAAGACAAAACTACACGGGGCGCTGCGAGTTAATATTTTATCGTATAATCTATGTACATAATATATAAAAGCAAAACACCATTCACTGATTAATCACGAAATCGAACGAATCAGAATTGCTCCTTCTAGGGTGTAGACATTCGCTAAGAACGAATTTTACGAAACTCCACCACTAAGGGTGTGTTTTTGGTGACGTACTCTACGCGGGCAAAACCGCGAGCAGCTGCTAGTCTCTTAGGCAATGAAAGTTGACGTCTTACACTGCCAGTTACTCGACAATCCGTATTGTCAATCGAGACAAACTCTGTTTCACTACGTTGCATGAAGTCATACGGCCAATTAACAGCTTACACATGTTTGTATTCATGGTTCCTCGCTTTCAAGTAGAGATCTGAAAGTACAGTCCCATCGTCGCTATCAGTAGGTGACGTATTGTTACTTTTATATTGCAGTCCTTAAGCAGCCATTTCAGGCCAGCAGCGGTGAGAAAGACACCTCTATGAGCTATGCTGGTACTGAGAGTAACGTGGTACCACGCGCAACGTTCTTTTATAACACGTTTTTATACACGCTTGACTTCCGGAGTAAGCTGGCGAATGTGTGACGAGAGCGTCACGAAATCGTGGCCAACAGAAACTAAAAGGAAAATGAGTTAGAGAAGATAGAAAAAGATAGAGTTAAACTGAAGTTGAGACGGAGATATAAGTGAAGAGAGAAGATAGAGTTACGTTTCTTTTATTACTGTAGGACAAAAGACGAGCACACATTTTCTTTTGTCTTAGCCGGCTACGTTTCGTATAACTAAAGAAGTTTTATTTCGGGCGTGAGATATGAAACACTCGTACTTTTAACATCACCCTACTCCCTCATCCATACTCTGACCAGACCGGAGTGAACGTCAGTCGCAGGCCCGACGACATGACGTGCTCTCAGAGGTACGGGGAGTCCGCCGACTTGCTGACTGCGGCTTGTTGCGAGGAACTAAAAATTTACGAGGCAGCCACATGCACCTCGACTGACTCCCGAGGATGTTGGAGCTTGCCGTGGACGGGCGTGCTAGCTACAATGTATGGCAATCATTGTCGCTGCTGTCGTGGGGTAACTACGCCTCTGTGCACATGCACTGGCTACTGTTCCTCTGTTCTGCGGCTAGAGCGCTGCAAAGCAGGACCAGGACACAGGATCCTGGTAGGGCGTATAAATTACCACAACATGTTCTATATTACGAATTTATTACACTCAATATTAATTCTTCAATTTTGGTCGATTTCGAATTTAGTAAGGGGTAGTACCATGCTGCTTTGCAACCTAATTGGACCGACACGACCGGGGAGATACCTTTCGCTTACACAAAACTGTCGTAAAGTGACTACATATGCTGTCGCTTTACGGCGCGACATCTGCGCGGTTTGTGAGTAGCCGGTGGCCCATTGGAGGGGATGTGGAAAGAAGGCAACGCATCTGCATGACAATAATGCAGATGTCTATGTGCTTCTGTAATAGTCGACATGTCCTTGGGCCCCTCAGTACTATATAAAATAAAGATTCTGCCAATTTACTTTCTTCATGCAAACACACCGGACAAGCATTTTGCTAAAATCTATTCTATTAGATTGAATTAAGAATTTATTTCCCAGATGTAGGAATAATGGAAGCAGGTAGCAAGTCTACAGAGTCATGCCACGACTGCCGAGCGACCGTGAACAGCTGATCGAATGCCACTTTCAAGATCCAAATATTTATTTCAGTGCAAAACAAGTTTTTGTTTATTTACTTAATAAGAACTGGGATGATTATACTAGTTCACTGATCTTGCTACCGCGGATGATAATTTACGTTTTAAAAAAAATTGAGCAGCTACCAGTAACATGCACAAAAAAAATCGATCGATAGCCTAAATATGTACATATAAGCGAAATATAGCTGTCGCAACTATTATAAACTTCCTTAATTAAATTTATAAAACTAAAATTTAGAATAATTTTAATCGAATTACTTTTGTGTTATAAACGGGGCACCGTAATTCGGTGCCCCGTTTATAACACTTGCTCAAGTGTGATCCCCGAGATACGGCTTCATAGTATGTAATAATAAAACGATAAATGCGCCTGCAACCCTCGCAATGTGTTTTCGCTAGCCGGTCCACGGACGGGCGGGTGGTGCCGCGTAGGTTTAGCAAGGGGCTACAAACCTCGCCAAAAAATTTAACAGTGTTCAGTAAAATGATAACAAATTAGCGTTTTCATTAATACTTACATTCATTTGCGAAGAAATTCACCACAATATATCTTGACAATTGAGATTTATCGATCACAACGTTTGTGTTCAATTAAAAATGTAAATAAACACGAAAAAATAAGATCTTGCCGTACTATACGAGACACTTCCCTTTTATTCTTAAAACACAAACTATAAGCACATTCGATTCATTCGTTAAATAAGTACATAATTGTACAGAAGTTTTTAACGACACGACCACTCGTTACACATTTCAAAGAACAACTGAGTGGAGAATGACTGAATGACTGAACAATGTGTAAACAGGCTGAGCATAATACAACATTGAATTGTAAAACGCAAGATTGACGATGGAAAAGAATGTATTGAGCTCTCACATATTGACATAATGTTTTTTTTTTAAATTTGATGGGGATTAGGTGTAAAGTTTTTACTTGAAACATTACAAATACTAATAATAAAATCATATTATATAATTATTCTGTTATGGAAATAGGTTAAATTTTAACATAAATGTCTATAACCTGCGAACATGTGTCATAAATATGTCAAACTATTGAAATCGAATGCTCACAAAATAATTATAGCTATGAGTTAAGAATGTAGCGAATGATTATTAAACATAATATTGTAAATTATTAAAGTTAATAAAAAAAATACTTTAAATTAATAGTCATTTTGACAAACATTTTCTGATATATTTCGATTTCATTACCTTAATTTAAGTCTGTATTTAATATTAAAACTCCTATCGCACAGAAGTTGCTTATTTTTAATTGTAAATGATGTGTACGTCAGTTATTGGCACACGAATCAGAACTCGATAATAACTTTATGGATTATTAAATGTGTAATGTGTGTGCTGTTGGTGTGTCTTGATAAAATAAATAAATAAATAGTATAAATATGTACAAAATCGAATTAATTTACAAAAAAAAAAGAACATAATGTATTATATATAACACATTATGGTAAATTCTTAGATCATTTAATGACCACTACTCGAAGTATTGTATAGGCAACAGGCTGGCCTTGTTACGCCTTCTTTTCTGTTTCACTTCCATTGCGCTCAGTGCGGTGTATCGCGCGATAAACGACTTTGTTAAAAAAAACTAAACTAAAGGTTGTTTACTCCGAACCCCGTACAATATGGATGAAGACACAAACATTGAGCCAACGGCTACTCACAAACTGCACGAATTGCGACAACATAGCTGGAACTCACGGAAGGGTAGATTCATGTCAGCGACTGGTACCTACCATTTCGATTCAGCTCAATTTAACTGTAATGCAGTATGACAGTACTCGTACTAAGGAACTTACGAAGAAACGTATAATTATTTTACTCTTTTTATTTGGAATATCACAAAAAGGAATTTTTTTTATAGTGGTCAGAAGCTAAGTTAAAAAATATAAATTAGTCTGTCGAAGCTGTAAGCTGCCTTAGCCTCGACCTCCTAAGACCTTTCTTATCATTGTAGCACCATGTTAAAAAGTTGACTTTTATTGTCAATGTCAAATCTAGATACTTTGTTTTGTCATAAATTTTATTCACGCCAGTCGTCAAACATGGAGGAGGATCGTCTCTTTGACGAAAGAGTCTCAATAAGAGAATCTGCTCGCCCTTTAAAAAAATATGGTAGTACTTGTAATCATATGAAAAGGAACGAAGAATACATTAAACATATAATGACTAAGGGTGACACATTACAAGGCATTGCTCTTAAATATGGTGTCACAGTAAGTGCTATTATCATATTATTTGTATTGATAATCACCTTATCTTGTGCATCCTTTCACTTAATATTAAATGTTTTTTATATTCAGATGGAGAAAATAAGAAGAGCAAATCGTTTATTTGCATCAGATAGTCTATTTTTACGAGAGTATTTATTGATTCCTGTAACTAAAGATTCACCTTTCTATGAGACTGGAGAAAGGGTGACAGATATAGGCCCGCCTACCCACCGGGCTTCCATAGCTGGAATGCCTACAAATGACTTTGCACCTGGAAGCCCCGATGAGAAGGAAACATTCGATAACTTCTTGAACAGACTCGACTCCTCTATAGCAAACATCAAGAAACATGTAGAGAAAACAAAGGAAAACAGCGAGTGAGTATGTCTTATTAATTTGTCAATATTTAAAAGGAAGTATACTCCTACATGACGATATCCTCAGTGTTGACAGTTCCAACTTCCTGTCTTTTCTATTTTACAAGATTGTGTCAAATCTGTGTTACAAGTCAATGTGTTATACTCTTGTCAGTGTGGATGGGTTTGTGGACAGCAAGTCCTGGGATGTATGCCTTTGATGTATCCAGAGCATGAGGCTGTTATATTCATGTAATATATTTAAGGATATATTCATGTTATCTATATCTACTTATATTAGGCTTTTGTCTACCGCTTGCAATGTGAGAAGTGCAGTAAAAAGATAGCAATTGAAATCTGTGCCTACTCTTAAAGCATTTGGTTTAACGGCACACATTATGATTCAGGCGGCATCACACACATATATATATATATATATATCTGTGTCCCAGTCAGAAGGAATATGTGCCAGTCAAAGGGTTAAGCATGTTCCTTTATGAAGTGTCAACCTTAATTAGTTACTAAAAGAGAATAATGCATATTATCTCGAGTTACTACTTTTTACTTTGTTTATGTTGGCTTTCTAAAGACATATACTTTTTATATCTTATGTATGATATCCATTAAATCATTTTACCATACTGTAGATAAACCCATGATAAATAACTACATGTATTTGAGAATGTAATGACAAATAATTGCTTCTTGCTTAGTTCTTGTAAGTGATACAAAATTCTACACAACCTGTTGTGTGCAAATGTTAAACGGCAGTTGTCAGTGCTATTACTATCAATTGTCAGTGCTATTACTATCAATTGTCAGTGCTATTACTATCAATTGTCAGTGCTGTTACTATTAATTAATTTGGATGAACTGTGATCAGTTTTCTTTGAGTGAGAACATTTGATTTTATTAAGAATAAAATTGCTTGTTGTTGTTTTAATATTTAATTACTTTGACTTTCTTACATAATAAACAAGACTATAATATAGTAAGACTAAGGGCAATGAACCAACAGATAAATCTGTCAGTGTTTACACATTTGAACATAATTACTTCATTAATCTTAAGAGATTTGTAATAACTTTATTTGCATTGCCAAGTTTTGATTAAAATATTAGTATATCTTAATTTATTTGTGTAGGTACTTGCAATCCCCAGTTTTGGCAGTAAATAACATTATCTGGATTGTTACTTTCACAAATTGTTCATCTTCCTTGGGAAGCAATATCTTAGTGAGAACACCTTATAAAATTTGTTTAGTTGATTTTGGGAAATCTAGTATACATACTGGCAGCTCTTGGGCCTGGCTTTGTTTAATACATAGAAGTCTTGTGTCTCAATGTTAGTTACCTTATTCTTCTGCTATGGCTTTACCAATTTTTGCTAAATTTTATATGCATACTCAGTAGGTCTGAGAATTGGCTGCTATCTAGTTTTCATACCCCTAAGTGGTAAGAGCTCTTCACACAATGCAAACTTTGTTTTACCTGGTCAGCTTGTAATACATATAGACAAGAGATTGAGGGCATTCATATATATTAGGATCATTTTGAGTTTACCTGGTCAAATTATCTTCCATTATGATGTTTTAAATTAGATTGATCTCCAAATCTAAAAGACCTGTCTAGTTTTGTAGATGTCTGTTGTATTTTTGTGAGGTTTTCACCATGTATTATGCTGTATCTATATATTCAGTTGGTTATACAGTTGTGTGATTTTGTTATCTCTTGGTATGTATACAATTGCTATTGATATAGGGCACAGATAACTCATGTAAGTAAAATATTGGTACATATTTTTAATGTTTATTATCAAAGTAGGCATTGAGACCGGTGATTTGAGGTGATAATGCATTAGTGGATACCGGACTGGTTGAACACGAGAGGTAAAGGCCACAGTGACACTAATTGAACATGAAGCCCATGATTGTGGCCTGAAATAATACAATATTTTCATTTTTTTGGTTACATGTTTTAATTAATCTTATCAATGCCCTAATGACATACATCATGTTGCTTTAAAAATTAGAGTATGACGATAAACTGTACACTTAATTTGTAACATTTTTTTACATATAAATAAGTAAATACAGAAACATTTGCGAGTGAGTTTCGAGTGATAATCGAATGGTATACAATATTTCATAAACTTGATAATAATTGTGCAAAAGCAGAGTAGTTTGCAAATGATGATAAATTGGTTGACATAACTGATAAGGATGTCTTGTAATGGAACCCAGTAATAAATATGCTGTTACACGCCTGAGCCGTTAGTAACACTTAAATTAATACTACTACTTTGGACTTCATCCTCACATTTTTCTAGATTATTACTTCAAGCTATTTTTAAATATACATTCAATAATTACAGAAATCTAGATCATCAAAAATTATTACTTGCAAGTTGATTTTTAAGGTTCCAATTATGGGTTGGGTTGGTTATAAGTTGTCTTATTTTTTTTCTTTATTTTCCATATTGGGTTTCAGAACATATCATAATAATGCCAACCAGTTTGAACGTTTTTCATCGTCCTTATTTATTCGCTAGAATAACATCTAAACTAAGAAGTGTGTTGTTTGGTTTTATAGAGACAATAAACATTAAGTTAGCCATAGGCAAGCCTATGACCGCGGATGTCCCTGTTCATTACAGAAGAAAGGTGAGAGTTACAATATTCTCTTTGTCCATTTATCTCACATGCGCATTGCGTAAAGAAATGTACATGGCGCGGAGATAGACATGGTAAATTAAATTTGTTTTCTCTTTAGACTTAGAAGAACGCATTTATGAATAAAACGCATCAATAGTAGGTACTTGACAGTATACAGTGTAGAAACTGACAAGAGAACCAAATGTTATAATCGAAGTTCTTTCGTTTTATTTGAAATCCGACACTTGACTGGAGGATCCTTAAGAAGAAACATGATTCTGAAAATCTGAATTAAAAGGTGCGCAAGATAGGCTAGCGACGTAAGCGCGGTAAAGCGTTACGGCACGCACTACACGATTTTCTTCTCGCACTTTATGTTATACCGCACTGATGAATAGTTTGTAAAAGAAAGAAACTCCAATGTCACGTGGCGTTGACGTGACGGCGCGTGGGCTGGCCGCTCGTGCGGGAGCATCTATACTACAGCCTGCACAGCGAGACAGGCACTTGCAACAATCAATTGACTGAATATAAAAAGCACCGAAGTAAAACTTCTTGGGTGAATATAACTAACTGGCTATGAGATCAGTGATCAGTAACTTTATTTGACAGAAAAATGAGCACAGAATTTGTTTAGGTTATTTTATACTGCATCATCACAATTCGCTTGCCATCATCATTATCAGCCCTTATCGGTCCACTGCTGGACATAGGCCTCTTTTAATGAACGCCAAGACCACCGGTCTCCTGCTACTCACATCCACTACGGACTGGCTACTGCACGGAGGTCGTCCTCCCACCTGGTGAACGGTCGACCAACACTTCTTTTTCCCAAAAGCGGGCTCCACTCCAGAACCTAACTGGCCCATCTGTCATTTGTTCTTCTGAGTGTGTGACCAGCCCATTGCCACTTCAGCGAGCCTATTCATCGTGTGATATCGGATGTTTATTAATATAATATAATCAGCACGCAAATATACAATAATTATGTTATGGTCTACGTTTATAAAATTCAGTCAATACTTAGTAATAATAATAATAATAATTATTATTTTCATTGGAAATATTCTGAAATACTGGAGAAACATTCTTATTAATAGAGATTTAAGGCTATTTTGAATGCATTCATGTCTTTTCTAGATTGCTTTATACTACCAGGAAGTGTATTATAAAGTGTGGCACTTAACACACTTCTAGTAAGCAGTGTCGTTTGAATACTATTCGTATATACTTTAGTGTCATCTCGTCTGTTACGTACTATCATATTTGCTACCTTAGGAAATAAATTCGGATTAGATTTTACAAACGAAAAAAGAATATTCATACATATAAAGGGACGAAAGTGAGAGAACTTTGTATTCAATGAATGTTTCTTTGCAACTTTCACCAGTTCACATCTTGAATGTTGACCGTATATAACTTTTCTGCATTTTGAACAACTCCTTTGAACTCAAATAGGATTTAGGAAGAGATAGTGCCATGCTATGCTGCATAGGTGGAGGTAGTGCAATGCATGGTGCATGACACAACATCTTAGTATACGACGGAACTGGGCCGGCACGATCGGGGAAGTACCTCTCGTTTCGCTTGATACCGGCGGCGGTTTCGTGCGGTTTGTGAGTTGCGGTGGCCCATTAGGGGGGGGGGGAGTTGGTTGCTAGGAGGCTAATGCATCTGCATAGCAATCATGTGAATGTCCCTGGGCGTCAGTAGTCATCAAAAGGCACCTATTGCCCGTCTGCCCCCTTGTGCTATAAAAAAAACCTCCATTGTCTGTAGAGTTTCCCCAAAATATAACTCCATATCGCAGGAGTGAAGAAACCCTACCACGATATGCAATAATAATAGCATGTATATGCAAGGTTGGGGTAATCCTTGAGAAAGCAAACGCACAACTGATCATTATTTTATACAGTCCACTAACATGTTCTTTCCAGTTTAGTTTGCAATCAGTTGCAAGAGTCAATCCTAAGAATTTCGTCCCCTCTACATACTTCAGATTATAATCATTATAATTTATTTGCAGTGATAGATTAATCTATCGGTGACAAAAATGTATAATTTTGTATTTTTTTAATTACTTCTGTGATTATTGTTGTCAAGCCATAAAATTATCTATGTTGATACACTATTAATGTCATATCATTCATAATCAAAAAAAATCATCATGGGTCATTGGTTTGTCAGTGCAGCTAGGAAGATCATTTATGTGTATAACAAATAATAATGGACCCAATACACTACCTAGTGGCGCACCATGAACTAAGGATCCGCGCATCAGAAAAAATGACTCTTCCTCATGCGTCTTATTGTTTATGTGCGTTATAACATTATTTTGAAATCTGTTAGACAAATACGATTTAATCAATTTAGATAAGTTTCCTCTAACACCATAAGCCTCAAGCTTCCTTATTAGAATATTTATGATCCACGTAATCAAAGACTTTTTCATGTCACAAAATAAGGAATATACTGGATTTCCTTTGTCTACATTAAGCATGACTGTTTTTATTTTGGTCTGAAACCTGTTAGTTCTGTACACAATATGTTATTAAATTCCACATAGTTACTTATAGCATTATAAATATATTTTTCAAATATTTTGATATAACGGGTCTTATTGCTGTGGGTCCACAAATATGTATAGAATTGGAGTTGGGTAGTGGCTTAACAGCAGATATTTTAAGCTATCTGGGAAAACTCCAGTTTAAATACATAACTGTAACATGCAACTTAAATGCTCATTTATAATTTTACTAACAGCCTTCATTATTTTGGTCGATATTCCGCACCTACGCTATTAGAGTTTTTAAGGCTTTATAATTGCGTCTGGTACTATATATCTGGTAACATAAGTTGACTCACTGAGTGCACTGGGCGCCATAAACAGTCTTTCTCATAATTCATATTAGACGTCACATTTATTCCGCAACTTATTACAGGTTCTACTTTATCTATAAGTAAATTATTAAAGCTGCTAGCTATTAATTGCGGATTTTTATATCTCTGGTCACCAAGAACAATTTAAGGGGTTGTATTTTTGGGGATTTTGAATTTAAGTTGGAATATATTCCAGAACCTTAATGACCCATCTGCCATCTGATCTTCGGAGTGTGGTGACTCAAATATATTTTTATATACTGAAAATTCCAGTTCTGTGGTCGGTGAGCTCAACTGCACTACTGTACAGTATTCAATCACACCTGACAGTTAGAGTCTAGCTACCAGGCTCCACCTCTATTAATGTCTTTTCTGCAGTATCCAGGCCACGTATTGGATTTTGCTGATGAGATAAACAGGCTGTTAAATATTCGGGCTTATTTATAGGTCCTGCGATATTTTGACGTATTACATTGAGTTCATTAATCAAGAAATAAATATTGTTATTATCGTCATTACGATGTATGTGAAGGTTTTGATTGTTAGACTCAATGGCACTGGCGTACACATTTCTATTATCATGATTGTTACAATTGTCAGTATAATATTCAAAGTTTTAATAAATGTGATTGTAGAAATCATTGAAAATAATACGATAGCCAGAGTCACTTAGTATTCCCTTTTCTCTGTTAAACGTTACATAATCATAGGCAATGTCTTTTGTTAGAGTCTAATCAATAGTCATGCTCATGCGATAACAAATCAAAATAAAGTAAATTACCAAAGTGCTCGACTCTAACTAAATACATTTGAGTACCTCCCAAGTGCGTAGGTTGGCAGAAAGACGACAGACAATATTTGTGTTGCGGACATTTTCTAATAATTTCCTTCACTTTATTACGAAATTGTGATAATTAGTCACAGTAAACTCATTTTCGCTAGTAAAAATAATCAAGAAGTCATTCATAGTATAATTTAATTTGCTCCTTTTAAAATGATGTAACATGATTGAGTGTGGTGTACAGCAATGACATAGCCTATAACGTCTGCTAAAAGTTTGCTGTGCTATTTTCTGTACTATGGGAAGTTAAAGTACTATGGGAACATATTATATTGTGAGAGAATAAATGGCAATGTAACGACCTCTTGAATATCTGTTTATAGGGATGAGATACAATCTCTTACACAAGATGTTGAAATAGTCATCACCGAGTATCCGGCGGACTGCGGCTGTTCCACAGTCATGAGTGTGATAGTGTTCAGGAGCGCGGGCGGCGCCACCTACACGTCCTAGACCTCATTTGATATCGCATCCCTACACGTCCTAGACCTCATTTGATATCGCATCCCTACACGTCCTAGACCTCATTTGATATCGCATCCCTACGTTGCGCCGATATGATCTCATCCTACTAATATCGTCAAATACGATCGCAAAAACGTGTCATTTATCACACAAAAAATTGTGGATTCATGTAATTACGATCAGAAATAAAAAGAAAATATCCCGACAGATTCCATCCTTGGGATAGCTTATAGCAGGTCCTTGTTTGAAATTCCGGTGCATGTCTGGACCCTTGTAACTTAGTTTTAAATAAAATCGCTGCATGCTTGAGCTACCAACTTTTATAGTTTTTATAGTTTTCCCGGCATCAGACTAAAATAAGATAAGCCAAACCTACTCTGCCTTGAGATCTCGGTGCTCTTAACATTACTGGTGCGACTCTGCATATACCGTAATATGATGTACATAAGCCGGCAAGTGCCAACCGGACACTACCGGCTAGCTCTACAGCTCACTTAGGCTGTTATTTAGTAGAAGAGGTAGGCAGAGGTGTGCTAGTACATTCACAACTCGTAAGTCCAGTAGATATACTAGCACACCCACGATTAGCCAAGGCTCTGAGGCCCATGATGTCATAGGTGGCAAGCCTATGGCCACTTCGGGCACATTCCAATCCCGGACAATGTAATGCATGCTCAGAATAATCTGAAAACATTTAACAATAGTTGCCGAACCCAGGACCCCACGCGGCTAACGGTCTTAACAGGCGACACCCGCACCGTTATACCACAGAGGCGATTGGTATTGTGTTGCTCATTTCACAGAGAATAAAATATGTTTTTCCGGTATTAAAATTACTCCCATAAAAACTTGACTAGTGTTAATGAAAACTTTTTTTACTTAAAACAATCGAAATATGATGATTTTAAACAGATTAAAATGAAAGCACTACTTGAGAATTATATTGTAATTAGTTGGATAGGTTAAACCATAAACTGGACAACAGTTTCAGCGTTTCGTTGCAAAGTATTTAGAATGTTGCCCAAATTTCTCATCAAGGATGAATCAACCGTATGTGTGCGTGAGTGCGCGCAAATTCTACGTGGTCGTGTGCGCGTGAACCGGCGCGCTGGTCGCATGACGCCTGACGGACGACGGTGGCGTAAGCGCCTTTCATATTTTCCACTTTAATTTGCATCAGTTCAAATCACTAGTGTATTCTATCGGTCCTGCCTCGCTCCGTAGCGTTCAAATTATGTACAACTAGCCATATCCCGTGTTTTACTCGCGTAAAATTCTGATTTTGCGCGAGTAAAACACTCTTTTTATATTTGTTATTCTAATTTAATTAAGCTATATAAAGTTTCTCGTTCCTCTACACCTGGGTGTGAAAATACCAGAATTATATAATATATAATTTGGGACAGTACACTGAATGATTACAATTTATGCCAAATATATATGTTTTTACTCTCCATTTTCTGGGCAATGTACAATAGTGATTAGCAGAACTATACCTTTTGTGTGCGTAACCTTAAACTCGTATATATTTTTTTTAAATTCTGATTTTAGTACCTACTGAGAGATTTATCTCAAACGGCTAGAACTCATCTGTCAATAAATGCATCAATATAATCAAAATAGGCATTTTGAAATTTAGATTTCTTAAGAAAAAACAATTCAGATTAATAATACATATTAAATAGATACCAGTCTTATCGAACATAATATGACGTCAGGGCCGCGTCCGAATGTTTTCTGGCAAATACCTAAATGTAAACATGTCCTTATGACAGATCACAACACTGGTGTGAGTAATAAATTTATTTTCCAAATGTTTTACGTAAAATAGAATGTTACCATAGTCTTGAGTAATTCCGACACAATACTCAAAATATGTTTCGTTACACTTGTGTACTGCTATTGACTAATTATGCGCTTGTTGTCTCGGCATAGGTGTGGACATTTAGACAGTGAACACGCCTGAGCGACCATTTATTTTGGACTTGGGAGGGAACGGTACATAGTTTTTAATTTTATGTGTGAAATCAAAGTAATTGTTAAATTCGATATATTGTTCGAAATATGATACAAAAAAAGAAGATTTTGATTGTGCAAGAGTCCAAATGGGAACGAAATATGTGTGTTTGGTGAAAAGTCACCAATGACCGGTTGCTAGGTTGTCCCCCGGTGCTATAACGAAACGAATTAACTACACTCAACATTAACTGTCGATCGATTTTACTGAGGCGTGCACCTAACACCTACACGCCTTTCAACAATTTGTGAGGCAGTTCCTCTCGCGTGGACAATGCGTTACGTAACCTCTGTCTGTGTCAGCAGTTACGTGGCGTACAAGAGATGTCGAAGACGCGGGCGAAACCGCGGAGTGCCGCTAACTCAACGGTTTCTCCCTCGCTACTCCCGTCCCAGCGTCGCAGCGTCGTGGTAGAATTTAAAATTTGGCCCAGTAGTTCCTGAAAATAGCGCGTTTAAACAAGCAAACAAATTCTTGGGCTTTATATCCTTAGTGCAGTGCTCGGGCACATGCAGGTCAGAAAGAAGGTATATTATTCATATAAAATCTGCTGAACACAAAAATCTTTGCAACCGAACCTAGGTTAGGTGTGTTCCGATGGGTGCGTGGGACTCGTGGAACAGTTACGGGAGTATCGCCGTAAACGTAGTATTAAATGTCTTTAAACGTAAGAAGTATCGTTATAAATTTCAGATCATTTTAATAAGTTGATCACAATGTCTTGGCTTTTTTTCTAAATATTAATTGATCTGTGCTAAAAGCGACTGTAAAGTTAATGGAATAGAGCTCAAACTGCGACTGTGACATGCAGTCGTGAATATTTAATTTGTGCTTCCCTTATTACTAATGAACTGATAAGATGTGTACTAAACATCTCGCCTTCGCACATTGTTTACGTTGGAACTGCCACTGATAAGATAAACACGTCGAGATGCTGCGGCGGTGAGCTCGGTGTCAGCGATGTCAAAATACTCGTTTACAGCACGGGCTCCGGAGGATAAATTGATATGTTATTCACCCAATCCCCCAAGTGGGTCACCGGCTACTAACGAACCGTACGAAATGGTGCTCCAAACCATCTTGAGATGCTACCCATAAATTAGGAAACTTAAATAAGCTTCGGAAGCACATGTCTGCAACACAATCAGTGCAATGCCATCGGGCATCTCGCAATTGTCTCTTCAAGCCGGTCTTAGGTTTCCTTTAAAGAACTTTGGCGCTAAGCGACACATCGGTCTATAACTTCACAAGTTTACATACACAAAACTAGGGGAAATACTGATTTATAATCCACTAAACTAACTTATATAATTTAACAATAATTTTAATTCGTCCGCCAAAGGAAATGCCAAAATAGTATTATGTAGATCAATGTGTTTAACTATTTAACTATTGATATGAGCCAGTCCAAATGCATCATTCCACCACAACATGCTGCACACCTTCGACACCACCACACTGGGAGCAGTTCGGAAATGGGGCCTTTTGCATTAGAATGCAAATTTGTTTGATGGAATGTGCCCCGAATGTAGCCTAAGAAATGTTTTAAGATTCTCACTATCTAATAGCGAACAGTCTATCAAAGGAAATTTAGGTATATGCGATTGGATAGTTTTAAACCATACTCATATCCCAAGAGAACCCATGTCGAAGTATTCCTGCCACATGGGTCTTAGGTTAAGGCGGTACTTCGCGGAACGTGTCGGCCCAATTCGGCCGCATACATATCACAAGCACCTTTATATATGAATAAATATCACCCGTGTTACTATGTCATAGGGTCACGCTAGTGAAGCGTAACATCTATCCCAACTGTATTGTTACAAATGTACCCCCATTGTTTCGGGAGAGTACTCTTATGTTATACAAACATTGAGTAGTTTTTGAGTAAAGTTTAACAAACACAGACTTTCGCATTTATAATATGAGCAGGCTTTGTGTAGTTACGTAGTGCGTTTGCTAATTGCATGCGCGAGACCTCGGTGCGACCTACACGCGGGCGCGGGCTCCCGATCGAATAGACGGCATGTGCGAGGCACTCGGTACTCAAGATTCAGGTCAGACAGTACGAGCAATATATTCAGTTACACATTTGCCCAATATCTCCTATGTTTCCATTTTAAGCTTACAGTAACTCTCCACGAACGAGTTTGAGACAGTTGGCGCCAAACGGCTATAAAATTTGCTGGAGTATATTTAACTTTTATTGTACATTAGCTGGTGCCCACAACTTCGTCCGCTCAGGCTTTGGAAAGAGTTC
Source organism: Eumaeus atala (assembly GCA_017140195.1). NCBI lineage: Eukaryota > Metazoa > Arthropoda > Insecta > Lepidoptera > Lycaenidae > Eumaeus > Eumaeus atala. The sequence continues at coordinate 297,987 of JAFELO010001895.1, forward strand.
AACAATGCACCTCAGAGGTGGACTCGAGCTTTTAGTGTTCGGCATCGGATATTGTAGAGTCTTGAATACTCTATCAAAAGAAAATACTCTTCAGGCTCAGTATCATTGGCTAAAGAGCCACTTCCAGGTCCTTTACTATTTAGTTGGGCTCTGAGGCCTCTCGTGTAACATGATGGAGACTAAAGTAAATTATAGCCTATGCGGTGGCCAGCATTAATAACTTTTAATTCTAACAAAAAAGGAAAATTAAGATCCGTTCCATACTTACAAAAATTACCAGGTAATTAGCAAAGTTATGAGCTTCATTCCAAATAACATTTGTTACTTTTACAGCGTGCTAGTTACATACACAAATGTAAAATTACTCAAATTAAAAATATATGCATGTGTAATATCCTTTAAACGTTGAGGCCGGTTATCAATAGAAGCACGCACTCATTCCGCGGTGAATTTCTTTACTGTCAATTGTATGGATTGTTTTGAGGGCTCCAAATTATCTTGGCGCTTAGAGCAAGCCGTACTCACTAAAACTGACGACAAATCATAATCCGGCGGACTAAGATCGGGACTAGACGACGGCTGGGAGGAATTCCAAAACGTTCGCTGCCAACCAAGACTGCATCAATTTATCACTTAAGAAACGACCTGTTCCAGACCTTTTATAGGCTGCAAGTAATAAGTCTACATTTTCCGACATAAGACCCTGTCGCACATTATTTCTTCGAAGTCGTTCCTTTACTGCTTTGACCATATTTTTCGTACGAACACTACGTGGACGGCCAGATCTTTGCCCGTCACAAACAGAGGAAGTGTCATTGTACCTATTAACAGGCCCAGTACACAAACATATTTGACTAATACGAAGTGTATGGAGAGTTTTAAAAATTACATTTGGCTCCATACCTACTTTGTGTAATGCTATGGAGAGTTTTAAAAATTAAATTTGGCTTCATACCTACTTTGTGTAATGCTATGGAGAGTTTTAAAAATTACATTTGGCTCCATACCTATTTTGTGTAATGATATGGAGAGTTTTAAAAATTACATTTGGCTCCATACCTACTTTGTGTAATGCTATCACAGCGATTCTGTTCACTTTATCACCTACTCCATTTTAATATCGCTAAATATTGTACAATGTATTGGCGCCAAAATGAGAACACAATGAGCAATGAAATAAAAATGACAGATTCCAAATTCAAATGTAAAATATTTTAATTTTAATGGTAACAGTACAGCCAGACTAAGTATATAAGATTTGCGTAAAAGTAGCAAGATTTAAAAGTGAAATGAATATTACAGAGTAGAGATAATATATACATATATTTATATATATATTTATATACTTATATGTTTATATATAATCATAGAGCTGCTTGTACATGGATAAGCCGCCCGCCCGGCCCAGTAGAGCGGATTTGTGCGACTAAAGTATCGCGTGATTTTTCTTTCGCGCTTTGGTTTATAATTTAAGACAATTTCTACAGTTATTTGAATTAAAGTATAATAACGCATTTTCACGGCAGTGCTCTGATGGGGTAGGCATAGAGATCTGAGCAACAACAAATAAACATGCATACTTATATATTTTTGCTGCTCAAGGGAGCGAATGAGTAGTCCGATCATCCCTCTTGTCATAGTCCTTGGTCGTGCGGGCCTAAATCGACTACAATGGAGCATGACACTATGTGGTTGGAGTAATTAGTCTCTAGAGAGCCGGTAACCGTGTTCTTCCTTTGAAGCTTTAACACCACCGTCAGCCCGTCTGCGTGCGCTGCTGCACGTGGCTCCCCTGTTGCACGCCACTGAGCTCGGCTCTCCACGCTCCAGCTACTGTCGTCACTGCACTCCACCACGTCTACCCCGGCGGCTACCGGTTCTGCGTACATACAGCTATGTCCCTATTTGCAGTCAACTGCAGCTTGCTAAGTTCGGACTCAGTCGATGGTTCTGATTCCATATCAGCTCACTTCGTTTCGAACGCGATCCTTCAAAGTGTTTTTGAAGCTTGAGTGACGTAAAAAATATGCAGGAATAATAAATTTAGATATTGACTCCGTAATAAAAGTATTTTGATGTGAAGTGTGCTTCGTTGGCGCGTACGCGTGCGTCACGCGAGCACGTTTAAAACTTTAACGATGTCTGTGTGAATAGATCATATTGATGGATCTCTTGTTATTTCATACCAGTTCATATACCGTCCAATAAGATGGCAAATTTATAAATTTGACGAGTATTCTACATAATAAATACCCCAACATTAAGCTGAAAAAAAAAAGACCCGACTGCTCCATACATATTTTATTGTACCCTTCCCCTCATCAGGATGATTATAACGACATCAGGTACGTTAAAGTTTGTCAAGCCGTTAGTTCTTTAGGAGGGAACATAGGAATATGCGCGCTTACATCGGGTATAAAGAACAGAATATACATTTGAGTTTACGGGCCATTGCGTATTTGCATTCGAAAACGTGGCACTTGCTTATTGCCCAGTAAACCACACCTCTATTGTACCCAAAGACTCAGTATCTAAATTTGCAGCCGCACACATTGCAGATGCATATTAAATCTAAATAAAAATTACGTTTCGTGTGTTGTTGAATCGAGTTTACTGCAGGCAATTTCCCGCGCTGTTACTCGTGTGACAATAGAAACAACTTGTTTGATAAAACAGTACAGTTGAAACGAGCACGTATTACTAAAAAACGTGTTAACGTGTTCCAGGTTCGTGCGCGACCTGGAGGACAGCTACGTGCGCCACCGGCCAACGGCGCGGCTTCGGCAGTCGGCCTCGCTGGGCGCGTCCACCTCGTACAACGAGGTGATCCCGCCGCCGCTGCCGCCGCCGCCCGCCGCGCTCACGCAGGGCCGCCGAGTCGACAACTCGCGCCGCTGCCTCGAGCGCGCGCACGACGACCTGTTCCAGTTGTAGCGGCCGAGACGGCGCAGGTACGCACGTGCGCGCGCGGCAGACTGACCAGCGACGAGGGCAGCACGTCTGCATAGCGCCTATGTGGATGTCTATATAAGTAGTAATATATTAGGTCTCTACATATGACATTGGCCTTTTGTTTAGGAGGCAGAAAAAGTCGAATATTGTTTAATATAACGTATTTAATTAATCAAACCATTAATGAACCATTATTTTCTATGCACTTTTGCCACCTCTTAGGTAGTTCACTGATCCCTTTACTAAAAAAAAAACCATTCGTACAGGAATTAATAAAATCTAAGGCGATTTGGACTGCCCCATCGGAATTGATTTTTTTTCCCTCGGAAGATGTTATCCAAATTTCGGAAAAAAGGGTAATCTGTTGGAGCAAGGTCCGGGGAGAAAAGAGGATGTCTTAGACTTTCCAATTGAACTCGTCTAATTTGGTAGCCGTCTGTTGCGCTGTGTTTGGTCTAGCGTTGTCGTGAAGCACCAGTGGCTTGGAGCGATTTACCAGCCTAGGATGCTTAGTCGCTAGCTTTTCCATCGTGGTTTGCAATTGCTGACAATAGACATCAGCCGTAATAGTCTGGCCAGATTTCAGAAAACTGTAATGAACAATACCGGCACTAGTCCACCAAATGCTTACAAGCAACTTTTTATGGTTAATTTTCGCTTGGGGCAGGTTTTGACTGGCTGACTGGCTGACTGGCCGGCCAGGATCCAACCATTGTGCTGAGCACTTCCGATTATCGTAAAGAATCCATTTTACATCACGGGTAATGATTCGGTTTACAATACCTTCATTATTGAGCCGGTTTAGTAATGTAACTCCGCAGTCGACGCGCGTTCGCCGGTTTGCTTCAGTCAATTCGTGCCAAACCCACCTTTAAAGCTCTTTAATTTTCTCAATTTGCTTCAAGGGAATTGAAACAGTTTTGTCACTAACATTGCCGCCTACAGTTAACTCGGACGTGGTATGCAATAGATCCGCTTCCACAACCGTTTCAACTCTTCGTTATCAACTTGGGTCTCAGGTCGTCCACGGGGTTTGTTCTGCAGGTCGAAATTTGTTTTGGTTTGTAATCTAGTACCAGGATGGCGTCCTTGGTCTCGATGACGACAAATGTCATTGATATGAAAATTGACGAGCACGCCACATGCGCCGGTGTAGGCGGCGCTAGTGTTGCGTGGAAATGTCAAATAATTATTTTTAAGATAATAATTCTTAAAGATAAATTTATTTGTTTCAATGATAAAAACTGCCGTATCAGTCATACGCACCCTTCAAAATTGAATGGTCTCCTGTAGCGAAAGATTTACATTAACCTTGATACTTTTCACTAAACTTATAAATAAAAATTTCTTTCGAATCTGCTTTTATTCATTTCGGCTACGACGGCCAATATTTATAAAATAGCTGGTACCGCAGGATTTGAAGTTCCTCATTCTCACATGAAGACGGGACACGCAGAGGGAACAAGCGCAGCCGGACAGGCTTTACTAGTCCAGAGGCACGAGTCGCATCGAAGCCGACTGCCTGGCTGCGAGCTGTTACGCTCATATCTGACTCCAGCAATCGTACCCGGGACCGCGTGGTAGTGACTAACGAGCCCTGATACGTGGTAGTAGATAAGCGTGTTAAAATTGAACCTTTGTTACGGTATACGGTACCGGTTACGGTAAACTGACTACGGTAATAGGTACAAAGGTGTTTTCTAGTAATATGTACGAAGGTGTTTTCTAGTAATATGTACAAAGGTGTTTTCTAGTAATATGTACAAAGGTGTTTTCTAGTAATATGTACAAAGGTATTTTCTAGTAATATGTACAAAGGTGCTTTCTAGTAACATGTACAAAGGTGTTTTCTAGTAACATGTACAAAGGTGTTTTCTAGTAACATGTACAAAGGTGTTTTCTGGTAACATGTACAAAGGTGCTTCCTAGTAACATGTACAAAGGTGTTTTCTAGTAATATGTACAAAGGTGCTTCCTAGTAACATGTACAAAAGTGTTTTCTAGTAATATGTACAAATGTGCTTCCTAGTAACATGTACAAAGGTGTTTTCTAGTAACATGTACAAAGGTGTTTTCTATTAATATGTACAAAGGTGCTTCCTAGTAACATGTACAAAGGTGTTTTCTAGTAATATGTACAAATGTGCTTCCTAGTAACATGTACAAAGGTGTTCTCTAGTAATATATACAAAGGTGTTTTCTAGTAATATGTACAAAGATGCTTCCTAGTAACATGTACAAAGGTGTTTTCTAGTAATATGTACAAAGGTGCTTCCTAGTAACATGTACAAAGGTGTTTTCTAGTAATATGTACAAAGGTGCTTCCTAGTAACATGTACAAAAGTGTTTTCTAGTAATATGTACAAAGGTGTTTTCTAGTAATAGGTACAAAGGTGTTTTCTAGTAATATGTACGAAGGTGTTTTCTAGTAATATGTACAAAGGTGTTTTCTAGTAATATGTACAAAGGTGTTTTCTAGTAATATGTACAAAGGTGCTTTCTAGTAACATGTACAAAGGTGTTTTCTAGTAATATGCACAAAGGTGTTTTCTAGTAATATGTACAAAGGTGTTTTCTAGTAACATGTACAAAAGTGTTTTCTAGTAATATGTACAAAGGTGTTTTCTAGTAATATGTACAAAGGTGTTTTCTAGTAATATGTACAAAGGTCGCTTTAATCGCTTATTCCTACTGATGAGAATGTGATCACGCGCAGTTCACTTGAATGCTTAGACTTGCGGCCCGCGGGGCTCTGCCGGCCCACTGCTGTCGGTACACAGACTTTATTCAACGACCGCCAACATGTTCAATTTTACCTCATATTTTATGTTGGATTTCTGTACGGATTAGGTAGTGTCGCCTAGCCGAACTTCGGACATTTTTAGTCGGACACAACCGTAGGAACATCAGGCGCAGGTGCAGAGTGCAACGCCGCTAAATTCCTGACTACTATTAGATACTGAAAAATCCCAAAACACTTTCCGCCCCACGAACCCGCGGGACCTCGCGACTGCGACTTAACATGCTTACCACTAGGCCACTAGCTGCTCGAATAAGATACGTGTAGCGGATGTATTTTAGCGCAACAAGTTTAGTACACGATGGAATGATGGAAGACGGTAACTATTTGGCGGCGTGGCGCGAGCACTCAGCACATCAGTGTGCCTCGCGCCACGAGCCACGAGCTTCGGGGCTTGATGTGTCTAGGATCCATCCCGAAACTCTACGGTTACAGATATCCGCCAAGTAAACTCTGAAGTGTCTCGGTGTCACTCTACACCGATCTCTCACCTTTACCCTTAAAGACACATGATTAATTATTTACTGTGTGGTTCCAGATATGCGCGTCTACAATGAGATGGACACGACCGCTGTGGAGACAGTGCGTTGGCGTCGTGGCGTCACGGCCATGTGGCGATGTGGCGACGCGATGACGTGGCGACGTGGCGCTACGTCATCGCCGACGGCAAGAACCGACTGAGTTCATCTTTGAGTCTCGGCTAGTGATATTAGGTAATAATTGACTAATGATCAGCATTGTGTACGCGCCGGTCACTAGTTAGATAACGAGTGGGCTGACATGTGAACCTTGTTGTTTGTGAATATAATTTATGTCTAAGCGAAGAGTATATGGCCTTGTTATTGCCAGTCAATTGTTTTCAATAAATATGTTTATTACTTTTGTTTAGTTTCATTATGTAGGACTAGGTGCGGGCACACGTTATTTCGTGCAGAAGTTTTGATGCACATGGGACGGATACAACGGGAGCCTAGATCTACTGCTCAGTTAGGTGTCTGTCCAGTACATAACACAACAGTTAAATAATGGACGTGGCCTTTTATGTTACATTCCACACGGAGTTTGAAAAAAAAAACCGACAGATAAGTGATGAGAATATTGTACGACAGACATTTCAATGACTTATTTCTGCAAAGTTACGACTAAGAACACGTTTTATGTTTTACGTACCACCCCAGAACATCTCAAACTTGCGTAGCAGCTTTGGTAAACTACCTATATACTATTACCTATATACTACTATAACCGCAGCCCTTAATAAAGAAATGGCAAATTAAAATTGACATAAATTGTATTTTGCATTGACCACATTATCATCATACAAGATTTGCTAGTTTAGTTTGGCACGCTAGAACATCAGGCTGCATTATCATCATACAATACGGCGCTATTCCAGTGGCCGAGACAGATTTGCTAGTTTAGTTTTTCACGCTAGAACATCAGGCTACATTATCATCATACAATACGGCGCTATTCCAGTGGCTGAGACAGATTTGCTAGTTTAGTTTGGCACGCTAGAACATCAGGCTGCATTATCATCATACAATACGGCGCTATTCCAGTGACCGAGACAGATCTGCTAGTTTAGTTTGAAACGCAACATCAGGCTGCATTTTTTGTCAATCTCAATCTCGAGAAACTTAGGACCGGCTTCACTAATCACTAGTTACTACTTCATATAATGTCAAGTAGCTATTTGTCACTTAACTTTTAACTATTATGTAAAGACTACTAATTAATTACTACTAATTGGTAAAGCGAAATTCGTAGTTTATTTGCCGGCTAAGTTTCTTATGTGCAAAATTTAAATGAAAATGGCAGGGAAAATGCCTGCTGAGCTGTCAAAATTGAATGCAACCGTATACAGGAATCAATAACGGTTCTAAAACGTAGCTTGTGCTCGCTAGCGGGGACACGAGCTGCTTGCTGCTAGACAAGGTGGCTCTGACGCTCAGCCCAGTTTCTATCTCGTAGTGTGCAAGTGGATGCGTAGGCCAAAATTGTTTATCACTGCTCCATCTCCTGCCACTTCAGGCTAAATAAAGGATAAACAAACAAACATTTATTTATATCAAAATATATGTAGCTAAATAATGTTTTCCTGGACGTGGGTAACCTACCCAGTTGTATCTATCACCACCCTCATCACCGGTAGCCACAGCCTGGACCAAGTATGACATGTGAATTTGCCGGAGTTATAACATCCTTGACTTGCTGTTCGCCCCACTAGAGGCAGGTCTAACTAGCTGCGGCCCGTTTGGCACGACCCCACCACGACTACATAACATTTGTATCTAAAATGTTATTGTATGGCGCCTATGTACCGGCACAAACAATCGCAAATGTAACAAACGAACAGAACAAACGCAATCGCGATAGCTTTCTAATTTTATTATAATCGCTAAATTATAATGGAAACACTGTCAATATGTATATTTTTCTCATGGTAATGTTTATTAATATATTAGCACCACGTGGTACTTGTTTGTATAACATGATGTGACAGCGTGACACTCGATGAGCCGCTGGCTCGGTACGTAGCGAGCTACAGCCGCGGACGTCACGGTCGCGAGTTCGTATCCAACGCAGATAATTAATGTGTACTTTATATATACATTTTTCAAATTTATGTAATTATTTTGAATATATTCCGTTGTAGAAGTTGAGATGTATGTATTTTCAATACTTAACATTTATAAATTTATTTTTCATCTAAACAAACAAAAAGTAGCGTGTGGAACCTTTGGTAAATTTTGCTTGATGGAAAATTCGTGCCGATTATATAGAAACAGTAAATAATCGTAAATTTTTATATACATATATAACATACTCCTAAAAACAATAGACTTGGCCATAGTTATATAGTGCGCACCGTACGTACTGCCGGCTGACGAGCCCTCAGCGTGTCGCCGGGACCAGGCTGATGTGTGTACATTTTGAAATCGCGATTTCTTGTGCGTCCGTAGTACCTGTGACTGGAGCAAGAGAAACCGGCGCTTGTGATCCGCTTGCCGGTGGAGTTCTCAGGATGGCGGGCTCAGACACGTCCTGTGAGACCGCCCCTTGAAGTCGATATCGTTACAATACCATGTAGAATGTGCGTCACTATGTGTGCAAGGAATAAGTACTCAACAATATCTGTTGTGGTGATTTACATCTGTGTGTGTGCACAATAATAGTTACAACGGAATAACACGTAAGGCGTAAACAATATTTAGACACAAACAAAAGGTGTGTCTATATTTATGTGGCGTTGTAATTAAATATTTTATGTACAACTCGAGTGGGTAGTGTTAATGATTAATACTAATGTAAACAGTAACGACACAGAAGCGCCTCCTGTCCAAACGGCAAATATCAACATCACATAATGTGTGTTACAAAATGATATATTTGTTGGAAGATTCCTGTTTGTTTATAGATATGTTAATAGACGATAGTGGAAAGAGCTCTGCACCTGGTGCAACAGATATATTACATATATTATAAGTTGTGAATATTGTCTGTAATATTCTGATATTTAATTAAATAGTGTAATGTAGAACTATTTTCATTTGAACCTTTTTTTGAGATTCAAAAATATACGAAATGATATCGTAATATAGGATCAGCTTCACACATGAAGATGTGATGCCGCTGAGTAGGCAGTTTGTTACACCGCACCACAGTTTGTTACACCGCACCACAGACAGTTTGTTACACCGCACCACAGACAGTTTGTTACACCGCACCACAGACAGTTTGTTACACCGCACCACAGACAGTTTGAGACAACCGAGTGCCATAAGGTGTGACTTGCAGCACTCGGCGCTCAGACTCGAGATACGTCATTTTATGAAAGCATTTTAAACACATAGTCTAGTCTGGATGTATGGTTTTTACGTTAAATAGTCCAGTGTAGTATCAAAGAAATACTTTCCCCTGGGTGTACCCGAGCGGTCTCCTGCGGTGCATGCACTGTTTGTGCACCGTAGCCCCGGCCCGGTCGCCTTAGTGCTAGATCCGGCCCCGAGTAGGATGTTTATACAGCAGAGAGGTAACAGGTACGTCTATATCTAAATGGTGGTATTTCTACAAACTGTTTGTCTTAGTAGAACTAAGTTTTGTTGCTTTTCCTAATTAGTACAGACGCGATTTAGTTGACATCAGGGTCTAGAGTGTTATGTGAGCTATTATCATGTTATTCAAATAAAATAATATTTAATGCGTCTGATTGTAGTTTAAAATAATTTTGTATGCCATTTTCGAAGTCGGTGCCGCGACTGTTAGATGGTGTTGCTGTGCGAGTGCGCAGACAGAGAACAGACCCGCTTAACGTTGCTATGAAATGAATGTATATTACTTGTGTATACCTAATACGAATATAGTTTATTTGTTTGCTAATTTAATAAAAACATTCTAAACAGTTCGGTGTTTTAATTGAAGCAAAACTCCACACACCGTAATGTGACATGTTTGTTTAGAGTTTGATCTAAAGTTGGCAATACCATATTTCAAAACCTAGGATTTGAAGACGCCTTAACTAAGACAATTCCGAAAATCAGTAATTCAGTGGCAATAGTTGTAGTATGTAGTGAATATAGATCAAGTGCCGGGAGGAATGGCAAGGAAATAAGGCAGAGGCCGAGATGTACCGCTCACGAAGTCACGTGGTCCCGTCGCGGAGCGACCGCCGTGCTGTAGCGTGTTGTAGCGGCTTGTGCGGCTTGTGAGTTACAGGTAGTGGGAGGGGGGGGGGGTTTCTAGTTCTTTCCTTTTCTTTCCAGGTTACTTCTTTCCTTTCCAGGTCCACGCTTGATTGTTACAAGAAAACAATATTTTTGCAGCCAGCAAATTAATTGGAATATTCCAATGAACATGTAAATACATATCCATTTGAATATTCCAATGAACATGTAAATACATATCCATTTGAATATTCCAATGAATATGTACATACATATTCAGTGGAATATGATGTTAATGTAGACGGCCGCCTGGACCTCAGATGTACCACAGGATAGCGGCTGCATTTGCAAGTAGTACAAAAGACATTAAATGTGTCTGCAACGTCTTAAATTCTTAATGCTCCACGTTAAAGTAATTTCAACAAAAGAAAAGAAATAAGATCTTGAAACAAAATAAAGGGGGCTCAACCTAGAAATGTTTCGTTTGAATTAATTTTATTTTTACTACACTTGCGAATATATGTAGGTATGTTTGTCATCAAAAATCCAACAATATTACATACATACAAGTAACTTTGATAACCTTTTTGAAGTCAGTTAAAATCATTGGTATAGCATGTTAATGGTCCGCAAAAAGAATAAGCTGGTCCCACCACCGGGCTACTTTGGGGCTTCGCTAGCATTAAATGTGCGATGTTAACTTCACGTTACTAACAATGAGACGATTATAAATCAACTTCAGTAGCGATTCCATACGTTTGCATAATTGTATGTTAGATTCTCATTCCATATCTTTATTTGCCTGCTTAGTATTTACATTTTATGTATAACTTAAGTATCTTATAATATGAGTCTTTAGGTATGCTTAACATCTTGGTAAGTATCAGTTCATGGTCGAGGAATTCTTATTAGTGTAGGGGCAAACGAGCAGTCGCAGTCTTTTGATGACTACTAATGCTCATATTTATCCGCATAATGACTATGTCGATACGTTCCATATTTCCTTATTTCTTCAGGAATCTTGCAATGGGCCACCAGCTACTCTCATACCGCACGGATCGCGACACTGAAGTCTTAAATTTACGGCGATATCATGTGCGCGAGTGGTACCTCCCCGGTCGTGCTGGTCCAGTTCGGTTGCAACATAGCATGATTCTACATCGTAGAAAATTAAGAAAGAGATCCGAAGAGATAAAATATTTCTTCGAATAAGATTACATATTCAAATGAAATACCTGGTTTATCTGGCGATATCGATGCTACAAAATATCCAGCCACCTGGGAAAATGATGATAATGGCCAAAATCCCAAATTTAGTTTGGACCGGTTACTGTGTTCATTGGGTTTTACGAATTGTACCTGCTATGCAGTTCAGATGTTTTAAAAACCAAGAGCTGTTCAATCCCTCGTGCCGATTGTGCATAGTGGCAGGGCAGTTGTTACTTTGCTTTATTGGCAACCGTAATTCCTCAAAACTCAAATAAAAGTACGGCATGGCGGTTCCGAGGTTTTTCGATTTTGCATAGACTGCATATTACTTATTTTTGCTATCAGTTCCTAAGTACCTGGTTGTTCTCAGCAGGGAAGAATTTCCTGTGCAGACCTCATTTAATCATTTCATGTTACTCGTCCGTTAATCTTTACAGCGATAACCTGTCGCCCACGCTGGACCCGCCAGAGACGGGGCAATACTGTAGGCGCCGCAGAGTATACACCAAAAGTACTTCGTTAACAATCATTTTAGTTTCTTCCTGTCGCTCACATGTTTTTTTTATTATAGGAGACAAACGAGAAATCGGAGACCTTCTACGTCTACCGACGCCCATGAATATCAGCAGAATTACTACGCCGGTGCATTGCCACCGGCTATTCACAAACCGCACGAAACGAGACACCATGGCAGCATAGCATACCGCTTACTAAACATGATAGCGTCGCCAAAGAGATGGCTACGCTGTCGACTTTCGAATTGGTATTGGTAGACACGATTACGTATTTTTCTCCTGAGCAATAATAAAGTACATTTTCAACTTAACCTACTATAGATATAACAATCGACAGAAACAGTTTCTATTCCGCTAGGACCATCTCCACTCTCGTGTCTCGTGAGAAGTGGAGAGTCCTCCTAACTGAGCTATACACCCTTCTCTAGGCGTAACAAGAGAGTGCCACTAGCGTCTGCTGACTCTGAGCGTGGTCAGCGCTCAGCGGAGGTCAGCCAAGCGACCGAACAATGGTAGCCACAATTTTGGGTTTTCAACTAAACAACAAAACCCTTTGTAACTCTATTGTAAGCAAAAAAAATTATATTTCATTAGAAAATTGGTAAGAATATTGCATTTCTCGCTACAACCTATC
>JAFELO010001896.1:0-17013 GCA_017140195.1 Eumaeus atala
CAAAGGCGGGCGAGCACAGTCGAAAGACACGTCTGCTCGCTACCGAGGTTGAGATCGAACCTAGTGCTATTAGGATTTTTTTCAAATTCTATTAACTTTCCGGAGTGAGGAAGTTGGCGGTGTTACACCCCCGTGCCTCGAAAAGCATGTTAAGCCGTCAGTCCCGCGCCTGACCTCCCTCCGGTCGTGTTGGATTGCCATCCCACCGGAATAGGAGAATGAAGGAATAGAGAGTGCACTTGCGTCTGAGCAAACACTTGAAACATGAAACACACCATGAAATGTCTCACGCAGGTGGCTCTCGCAATAGACATGGCCGCTGTAGCCGAAATTCGGCCAGGACGACACTATTATTATTATTAGAACGATGCTATGTTATTTTAAATTGAAACATTTAAATCTTATTAAACACCTTAATAAACTGTGTGAAAGAGGGCGAGTGGACAATAACGAACTGTCCTGTTATATGGACTCCTGTGGAGTTTTAAAAACTATTATCTGTAATAATTTCTATAAATTCTTGTCCTTTTACTAATGCTATGTATGTTACTCAGTGCAAAGTAATCTGTAAGTTGAAGAATTTGGATCGTTGTTATTAAGCTATAGAATACTTTTTTATTCTAAAGAATAAATGTTGCTCCAATTAGACAATTTTTAATAAATCTACCAATATTTTTTTAAAATTAAAACGAAGTTTCCTATACTAATATTCATCATCATCCTTATCAGCCTCTATCGGTCCACTGCTGGACACAGGCCTCTTTCAATGAACGCCAAGACGACCGATCTTCTGCTACTCGCATCCGTCCCGGACCGGCTATTGCACGGGTATCGTCCTCCTACCTGGTGAACGGTCGGCCAACACTTCGTTTTTTTAAACGCGCCTCCACTCCAGAACCTTACTGGCCATCTGCCAGCTGTTCTTCCAAGTGTGTCACCAGCCCATTGCCACTTCAGCCAGGTTATTCGTCACGTGATATCGGATAATTTAGTTCTCTGCCATATGATTTCGTTACGAATTCTGTCAGTCAGATAAACACCCAGCATAGTACGTTCAACAGCCCATTGAGCTACCACAAACTTGCGGACCAGTTTAATTAAGAGGCCACGTTTCGGCCCCGTAGGTCATCACGGGGAAAACGCATTGTTTGAGGACTTTTGTCTTTAAGCTCTGCGGTATAGGCTACGTTCGAACGAAGCTTCCGGAATGCTGCCCAACCCAACTGAATCGTTCTATCAGCTTCCTTCTCGAAGTTACGTCTACCTAATTGCAATAAGTTACCAGAGGTAGACGTATTCGTCTACGACTTGGAGAATAGCACCATGGACGTTGATCGGCCTCGGGAGAACGTGTTTGTTGAATATGTCCTCTGTCTTGTCCACGTTCAGCCTAACTCCAATATGTCTGGAAGATTCATTAAAGCGGTGCAACATTTCCTGCAAGCTCCGCAACCGCATCGCTGGTGCATATTTCACTAGTGTTTTGTTCGTAAATGTCAATAGACAGTTTTCCTATGAAGTTTGGCTTGGACACGGCACCATGTGTTCTGTGCAAGGTGTTGAATTGTCTCATGTATGAAGGTAACTCAATTTACTCTCCACTCACCATTGTATGTTACCAGGGACAAGTTCGTCAGCTGGTAGCCCGATCATCCTGGATTTCTTGGCGCAATGAGGTCGAAATTAAAAGTTTTAATTTCAACATTTTTGTGAATCACTCATTGTTTGCCATATTTCGTGAAATATTAGTGCGAAGCCAGGACCGACTGCTGGTATAACTATAAAACTGGCGATTGGCTGGTATGGGAACACACGTATTTTTGGACAATTGAACAAATCAAAATAAATTCGTCACAGTATTTTTAATGTAACAGCCACATTTTTGTCGATAGTTTAGATATTCGTATATCATTGACAATAGCGAACGTTCTCCTTGATAGCCAAATTTTAATCCGTAATGCCCAAAATAAAAAGTAACATAAAAGAACAGCTAATGTTATTTTTACATTTTTATTTTCTTTATGAACTGTATGTACTTACATGTTAAACATATTACCTAGATCAATATCATTATTGTTATATGTTTAACATGGAAGTACATATAAAGCTCGTCCTTTATGTAATATGTTAGTATTACAGCTAGTATATATGTTTACCAAGTTTAGATACAGAGATAATAAATCAAATAATTAAAAAGAAATAGTGAAGTAAATGTTAACATAAAAACACTCTCCTCCTTCGTGCGCAATCTAGGAAAATGGAAACGATTATTTCTATAAATATACGAACTTTATTTGCAGGAACATGAAATGGTTGAAGCGTGGACAATTTATAATTAGTATACTTAAAATTTGCAATTGTTTAGTGGCATGCATTTTTTCCATTTCAAATGTAGCAATTTAGTTTCTATTTAATTATTAATTTACTCTTTATGGTAAGAAAGAAACTGACCTTTTTTTATCAATAAGCAGTCCTTGAGCTTTCTTAGAAATTATTATTTAGACATTTTGTGTCGGATGGCACGTTATTATACATTTGAATGCACACAGCGAAACAATTTTATGATATTTTATTTAAAAATCGCCTCTGTGGTGTAACGCTGCGGGTGTCATCTGTTAAGACCGTTAGCTGCTTGGGGTCCTGGGTTCGATCCCCAGATCGGGCAACTGTTATTAAATGTTTCTCTGATTATTCTGAGCACGCATTACATTGTCCGGGATTCGAATGTGCCCGAAGTGGCCATAGGTTTGCCACCTATGACATCATGGGCCTCAGTAGCTTGGCCAATCGTGGGTGTTCTAGTACATCTACTTACTAGTTTTGGATGTACTAGCACACCTCTGCCCACCTCTTCGGGGATATCAGGCGTGTAGGTACTCTCTTATTTAAAACTCGCCTATTATGATTCCTTTAGAATTTGTTTGGCCATTTCAAAAATGTTGTGAATTGCTAAACAATTTGCCTTTTCTAGATAGGGGTTTAATTTTGTCATTTTTATTTCTCAGGAAAGTAATGGTTGCTTTGTTGTTGTTGGAAAGGATAAGTATATAAAACATTTTCGTATCGTTGCTAATATGTGTTTAATCTGTACGATTTGTTGGCATGTACCGGAATTTAGAAATATACGGTCATTCAAATTTTGACACATCACTGGGTTGTTGTGAGGAGTGCGTATGAAATACTTACCAGAAACCTTTACAATAATTTGGGAATTATAGACATCGTTACCAGTATCAATCATGTATTTTTTTTCATTACATTTATTACAACAATTTTTATAGATATACCAAGAGGATTACATTTGTTTTTTATTTAAATACATATTTACTGCGACCATTCGTTTCTGCAACATGAGGACACTAACGAAATATCTTTTGACCGAATGTTCTATGGGGAATCCTCGGAGGAATGGTTTGGCTTTACCAGCAGCAGAATTCCATCTTCGGACATCGCGATAGGACTCAATGTTCCACGCCCATCGTCTTGATGTCCGTAAATCCATAACAGTGCAGTTTAAACCCTGCTTTTTACCGCGTACAACTGTACTGTGGAACCAGCTGCCTCCCTCAGTATTTCTGATCCGATACGACTTACGGGTCTTCAGGAAAAGGAAAGGACATGCCTATTCCTTAAAGGCCGGCAACGCATCTGCAAAACGCCTGGTCTTGCAAATGTCTATGGGCGGTAGTAGAAAGTAACCTGTTCGGTTGCCCTCTATCTCATAAAAAAGTAACTTAGAGTATATATTCACTCTTTAATTCTTTAGTTTTATATTTATAATCAATCATTTGTAGTTTACTTTGTTTTACAGTTTACTCTGAGACCTTTTGCAATCCACTTGTGTGTAATCATTATTGGTGATGGCAATTATGCGACGTACCTAAGTCCTATTATTATATAGATATGTTTCACAAATATTTATATTTTCAAATGTCTTCAAAATATCATGATCTAAATGTTGATTTATAATGGAAGTGCACTGTAAATCCTCGGTAAGACGAGACAATGGCGCTTGAAGTTGGTATGAAATAACATTTTGTTCCGAATAATTCTGCAGAAATAATTCCGAGCCGTCGAATGAGTATTGCGGACGTATGGATATGATTTGAGACCGTAGCATTTGTGGTTGGGGAGTATATTGCAATACCAACGCCAATCTAGTGTACATACATTCAAGCCACTGTTTCGCGTATTGTAGAGAATGAGGAACCTTCCCAACTATGTAGTCCATACAGGTGTCAATTTTTTCGCGCCAACTTAAATTCTTACACAATTTATCCAATGTGCAAGGGTCTTCGTTGGTCATTAAGAAGTACAAGTGTTTAAGGACTGCTAGCTGTAACTGTTGGTTTGTCTCATACTCGCTTAGATTTTTTTTAAAGTGTGTTATGATTTCAGTTGGACATCCCCCAAGACAGAATATTGTCCCTCGTAAGCCTACAAATATAAATTAAAAGTTATTACATGAAATACCAGCGAACAATATAATAAAAAAAAACCTAAAACTATTCAAATATTCCTATTAGCATTAATATGTATGAATAATGTAATGTTCCAAATGATTTTTATTATTCTTTAAAAAAATATTAGATAAGGGAACATAATCTCGATTACTACAATATGAGTAGGAAGTATATTTGTAGAGACCAAGTGATTATTTATAGAATAGGAGGATAAACGATCAAAGGGGGGCATAGAAGTCTACCGAAGCCCATCGGCAGTCGTGTGTGTGCTTTGCTTCTCTATTCTCCAATGACACAGTGGTATTGTGCACACGATAACACGGACGCACATGCACATGTTTTCTCTTGTCGAACGTACAGCTTTCCGACACCGTAATTTTTCTTCTGTCACTGGTAATACATATTTATCCTCTGCAAGGTAACTTGTTATATTTCAATTTCTTACCAGTTTTCTCCAAAATAGCTGCCATTTCTAGAGCAACTAAAACACCACTTTCATAGCCTAGCAAGTAAAATTTATGCTTAAGTCCAACTTTTTTAAGCAAGATTTCTACGAATCGGTTTGCCATCTGTGATATCGTCTCATTGATGTGATCTAACCCTGGCTGTAGCACCAATGCTGGAAGCTTTAGTCGTTTGCATAACACTTTAAAGCGATAATGAAGGCCCTCTACGCCCGGAACTATGCACAAGTGTGTTTGGCTCGTGTTGACTTCGTCGTATCGCTAAAAACAAGATAAAAAAAATTATTTTATGTAAAACAATCTCAGCTATTCATAAGATAAAATAGTATAAAAGTGGAGTAGATTTTTCTCTTCTCACTTTACATTCCACCGGATTTATGATTACAATTATTTAAATATCGAATAAATTATGCAACTAC
The DNA here is from genome assembly GCA_017140195.1 of Eumaeus atala. NCBI lineage: Eukaryota > Metazoa > Arthropoda > Insecta > Lepidoptera > Lycaenidae > Eumaeus > Eumaeus atala. The sequence goes on from JAFELO010001896.1 coordinate 5,347, forward strand.
ACTAGCTTTACGCACATCACTTTTACGTTTCTGTAGATTCTATTTTATCTGTGTCATATTTCAGCCCACTCTGTTCAATAGTGTTAGTAGAATATATTGCAAAATGACCTTTTCAATTGATGTAACAAAATTTTTTTTTATGTTTCCACATAAAAAGAAATAATTACCAAGGAAGTACAAAACATCGTTGGCAAAAATATTTTCTCTGTAGTACTATGCAACTCATCAGTTTCAACTTTAGTAAAATAGTTATGTATTCCGTGATTCTCTACATAATTATATTTGAAGTCTCGTTTTTCTAATTCGTTTATTCTGAAAAGATAAATTATAGCATTATTTACAAACAGTTTAAAAAACAATAACAAGTGTTAGTTACTTTTACAGTTAAAGAATTTGTATGTCAATTTTTTTCTGCTGGCACTGAGAGACGAAAGCTCCTTAGAAAACTGAGAACCGCCGCACCGGCAGCAGCTCGAAGTCCAGCGCAAGCTAGTAAAAAAATAGGCATATATTTGTGTAAATGAAATAATCATTGTAAAAGCTATGAAGAAAAACAGTTGCATATTTAAGAAAATATATATATTTATAATATATAAAATACAATGATGTTCAAAATTCCGATTGCTATTATTATTTTTTGAACATTAGCTTATGACAACAAATAATAATAAATATTTATATTCTTAGTATATTTTTTTTAATTTAAAAAAAATACAGGCTCTTTTTTAGCCCTAACACCATGAAGAGAAGAAATTTCCCACCAAAAGACAATCGCAACTTCCAAAAATATATTTCCATATTTTGAAATAAAAAACAATTAATGTCTGTTTTTAAAGAATTAAATAAAAATACTTGAAAACTTGTAAGTTCAAGGAAGGTTTAAACGCTGAGAAACAAAAAACACAGAAAATTTAAATGAAATAGTGATAGTAAAAAGTTGTAATTGCAAGTGTTACCTTGGGAACATCTTCAATTACACTGTTGAAGATGTTGTAATGACAATGGGTAACCTATTCAGCATGGTGTGGCATCATATGAACGTGAGCCATGCCATTTTATTTAAGACCATCTTAGAAAGCGTAGTAGGGGAAGTCCGAGACGCAGTTATACAGACCAGTTAAAAGAAAAAATAAATGCGCATCATATTTAATTTTTCTTTTACCTGCTTACGGAGAACTGAAGAGCGGAGAGAAGAAGTGAATGACAGAATGTGCACAGATAACAGATGTGACAGATAACAGATAATCATCAGATTAGTTGTTTCTGAAGTTTTGGGAGGTTTCATTTATACAATTCCGACGTACTTTTATACATAGTTCATGTCACAAAAGATCATCCTTAAACTATTTACAAATAAGTACAATCAGTAGTTCACGTAATGTGGTTTTTATTGTTTTTTTTTTTTAATTACGAAAACCTTCAAATGATTTTCAATGGGTATTAAAATATTATAATTATTGACGACTTGAATTAGATTGTGACCGTAATTTTCACTCTCTGATGAACAGAAAGAAACAGATAAATAAGAAAGAAGAGAAGAATTGAGAAATTGAGAGAATACAGAATTGAGCTCTACAGTGAACAAGAATAAGTTAGACAGGTTTAGAGTAAGACTAATTCGTTTTAACATAACTTAGTTGCACACCAAACACATCAGCAGCGACTACGACACAATGAAATTAAACGATTCCGCAATGTTTACGTATATTTGTGATGAGTATACTTGGGGTAATGACAACCATCTTTTGTCACTAATGTATAACTTTGAAATGCAGCGGTGAATTTCGTGGATTATGATGTGCTAGTGGTAAAATTAAATTGTCACAATAGGTCCACTGCCAGATCAGTGGTAGGGAAATGACTCTAAAACATTGCTTCGCTTCGCTTTGAAAAAAATATAATTACAAGCGAGTAGATAGAATTGGCTCAATTTTCTTTGATGTAATAATGATTATCCTATTATTACCAAACCTCAAGTAAGACCCTTACTTACTTTTTATATGAAAGCCGTCGTATATCTTCTAACTTCAAAAATATTTCATAAACGTCGCGTAGGTATCCTTGGATAGTAAGTAGTTTGGAGTGTTCTATGTTATACTTCATCAGTGTCATGTCATCAGGTGCCTCTTCTGGAATAGACTCTTTTCTTATACCTGTAAAAGAATATTCATTTCATATATAATTTAATAATATTACCGCTGCATCATTCGTTGTGTTAAGAAAATGTTTCTTCATGCTATTTTATATTACCTTCTTAGCGGATGGCCATAAAAATAGTTCGCATGCAAAATTTTACTTTAATATTTTCAGTAGTTTCGTCTGTGCGTTGAATTATCGGTCAGTCTACTCAGTCCAGTCAAATATATATACATATATATACAGATATAAATATATACCGAGACATGGGTGGAGGTGGACGAGTGCTAATTACTACGAGGCAGGGAGTGAATATAATTAACACATTGATTGCTATATAAGGTTATAGTTTTCTTTATACATTAAAATGCATATGTTAGACGTAATACCGAAGACAATATATTATAATGTCATGTCATGTTATATATGTAAAATAATTAATGAAGTTGTAGGACAATTTTACCTGCTCTTTGTAATACTTGAGTCCACAACGACGTAGTGCGCGTGGGGCTTACGTGTGCTATTATGATTGATTTCTCACAGCACACAGCTCTTTCGAAGACTTGAGCAGCACTAGTTATTGATATGGAATTCGGCCCTGTCATAATTTGTTCGTTTTTCATCTACAAAAGGAACATAATAGTGTTCGATATCACTTATATACATATTCATAGGGCAAGATTTGCTTAGTAAATAGTTTACCAGTGTGTGAAGTGCTTTCATGATGTTACAACATTTCTATCAATAGTTAATTAATTAACAGAAGCGATGAAAAAATATTAATGTACATTACTGCCATGATCGCTTAGAAAAGCAAGCCAAAACATTTAGTTTACAAACAAAAGTCAAGAAGTGTAGACGCGTCTTTAAAGCTCCGAGTGTACTACTTGTGTGTCTAAGTGTACTATAAAATCAAGACGATATAATATAGCAAATATATGAAGTGATCATGATAAAAGGAATATTTTATTGTTGTTATGTAGTATTCAAATAGTGTTAATATTTTGATTTCTCTATTTCCGTGGACAAAGCATTTTCTATAACTAAGTGTTATACCATTGATTAGAATAGAAAATATACTTAGTGTAGCGTAGTGTATTTATAATGAACATAAATAATTGACTGTCTGTGCTATTCCTCATAACGTTACTGTGTTGCGAAAATCGACGTGTTTCATTAGATTTACGTATGTGATTTTAAAAAGTGTGCATTGTATTGTTGTAATGGTATTTTATATGTACTAACACAATAGTATAACCACTAAAAATAATAGCATTTAACCATAATATTAGTGGCCATAACAGATATAAACACATACACATTTACTATTAATTTTAGCTGTTCCATGAAATTCCTCACCATTATAACGTCAGGCAATTTAATATTTGTTAATATCTGCCGATCTCCAGCGGCACCAAGTAATGAAGTCTGTTCATTCTCTAATTTACTTGTAGTAACGAGTGCGAAATATCTGCAATTGTATGTATAACATTAATATATTAGTAATAGATAGTAGTATATTGTTTTAAAGGCTGTATTTATTTATTAAGATTAAAATTATAGTTCACTTGATTTAACTGACATAAAACTGAATTATCTTCGTATATGTATATATAACCTATAGTCAAACGTCGGAACTTCAGCGTGGTGTTCTTAACCAAAGCTTGAAACCAATGTCAGTCACAACAAATACCGGTTTTCGACAATCAATAATCGACCAGTTCTTTGAACGCACTTAGGACTATACAAATAGACAAATTATTAGGACGCAATTTGAGCAGTCAAAAGTGCTTTCTAAGAAATTGTCGATTTCGGCACTTTGAAGTGCCCAAACCGCGTTCAAATAAATTCAAGTCGATAAAAACTAATTTAATACATAACGTCCTAATTAGATTAAAATATGCTTTTGTCAGAACGGGCTGTATTTGTTTTGACTTAGATTGAGTATATACCAGAAATGAGGTTAGAGTCAAACATATAAGGGCTAGGATATTTGACTATAACATATACAAAACCTAATTATCATTGTCGGAGTAGCCCCATCTATATCAATACACATTCTGTAAGATCGAAATTCCAACGCCCGATTCGTATTTCCGATATAACTAAGCACACGTACGGCGCTAGCATCAAGTGCGTTTTGGTCTGCCAAAACAGAAAAATATATTTATCTTTGTCAGCTCACCTAAGAGGTACATTTCTTGCTTGAATTATTGCGTTAATTTTTTCTACATTCATATTGACATTTGATTTATCATTTGTGATGACAATAAACACACTTTCAAGTGAGCTCTCTTTCTGACAATATCGAATCACTTCCGATACCTTCAATTCATTCCATATGTCATCTTTTACGAGTTTTACAGCAACTCCATCCTTTTTCCATAACCTAAAAGCAATATTATAAAAAAGCTAAAGGAAGATCCACACCCAGATCTTTTACTCCTTACTATGTGCAAAAGTTACGACACGTTCAATTTATTTATAAAGATACTATATCACGCTATTACCATTTATCAAGTCATACTTGATCACGCCAAACTTATGGATCACGCCAAAAGTTAAGAAGGATCGAAATTTGATGAAACTTGTCAATGTTGTAGCTTATGTAACAGGACGACATATAGGCTATATAAATAAAAACTTTTTTTTTCTTGATAGGTAAATAATGTTTATATTTTATTCAACTATTAATTTTAAACATGTATGCGAGGATGACGACGAAACCAATTCGCATCACAACTCCAAGGATGGGCCTTTTTATAAGTTACTGCCAGAAGATAGCCAAACGTTACAGCTGAACTCGAAAGACCGCAGGAAGACCCTTAAGGACCATAGACTGCTCACAACCATACCATATCCATTATGAAGGAAAATCGTGGACGTAGACTACATTGGAAAAGACAGAACGTATACTTGAAAAGAAAAGAGCATAAATATTCCTTAAAGGCCGGCAGCGCGTCTGCAAGACGCCTACTCTTGCAAATGTCTATGGGCGACGGTAGACACTATCCACCTGCTTGTTTGTCCACTATTTCATAAAAAAACACTCGAAAAAGATAGGCTGTGGTAATAAAATTGAAATACAGAAGATCACATTTTTCTATTATTTTATATTTCATTGGACCTGGAAAATAACGTGGGTGATGTTCCTTTAAAATAATAAAAAGTGTAAATGTGCTAATATAAGACTAATAATAGTATACTTGAATAAATGAATTAACTTTATATACTATTGTCACAATTATTTGTTTTTCAATTTACATTTACGACCGGTTTCGACTTATCTTAAATAGAACTAATTCATAATCATTAAGTAGAACTACCAACCAATTTATACGGAAGTTCTAAATTCTATAATTTTTTAATCCAGATTCATTTGTACTTATACAAAGTAGGAAAAACACGATTGATTGTTATGTATGAGTGTCGGATATTTTCAAACCCACTTCCTCATCCTGGGTGAAAGAACGTCAAATTGTCTAGACTTTGATCATAAAATACTATTCTAAATGAGTTACTAATTTCTTTATTATGAAAAATAATAAAGGAAACTTTTCGGATATGTCTAAGTATCGACCGTTTTTGCTCACTTCCAGAATTCCTGGAATTAGCAGGCGTTTAAGGTATTTTGGTGTGTCATCGTGGAATGGACCGATCCTGACCGTTTTGGGTCAAGTGACCAAAGTAAAAGGTTCGTAATTGTTATTGTGGATTTTTTGTGTTGATGAAGTTATTTTACTTATAACGCTTTAGAAGGTCATTCTTTAAAAATGTTACAAACAATGATATTTAATTTTCATACTCTCAATTGCCGTATTGCCGCCGGGTGATGATAATAATTAAGGTTACTTGTGTAGGTATTATAAATAATGTGCACCTAATTCACATAATTACCGATTACTTATCCTGACATGCAATCACACAATATTTTATACTCTATAGTCTTGTAAACAAGCATAAGTAATAGTATTAAAGTAATATTATAATGTATACTGCAGATAATACCAAACAATTATATACAAGCAGTTCAATGCTTTTTTGGTAACATCATTACCTTGATTGGACATCCACACATTTAGAAGGTTTATTCAACAGCAAAGCTAATTTCTTAGCCCCCCGCTTCACCAGTCGATCTGCGAGTTTCAACGACAACATTTCGTTGTCGGACATCAGCAACTGCCACGACGAACTTGAACACTCGACTCTGTAGAATCACACAAGAAAGGTAATATTAATACAAGTATGTATAGTTTTGTTTTAATTTATATTTATAATAAATAAATAATAATAATTATTATTAAAATTTAAAATAAATAACAAATAATTGAGTTTTGTTGGGGAACCTTATTGTCATAAAACCCATAAGCGTTGGTTTGACTTTTGTGTTTATACTTCCTTGATCAATCCAAGTGGGGTGGTCAATGAGGCCAGGTTCTCACACTGACGCCTTTTTATTGTTAAGGCGGGGAAACGCATTTACGCGCCTTAACCGGCCCTGGGTGGGGTGCAGTGGTGTGTGGGGCTCACGGCACATTACAGTGCAGATTAGCCACAAAAACCACCGCGAGTGCCATCAGTACCACCATTGATGAGGTGCCCCCAAAGTACCAGAGCACCTCGACGGTCAGTCGGTCCTCTAAGGGGCCGACGCCTCCTCCTAGGAATGCTTGCTCCGCGCCACAGGACAATCCCCTCTAACATTGGGACAGCCCAAAAGCGCCCCCTCCTGTTGCCCTTTTGTTACAATTTCTTATAAGAGAGGTAAAAAGAGTGCCTCTTCATCCTGCTATTTAGGCTCTCTTATTATAATAGGGCATATTATTATATAAGAGCAGCCCCTTCGGTTCATTTGCTTCGCAAGGGCTCATCACCATCTACTGAGCCCTACCGTTACGACAATACCTGAACAATTATGAGGACCAAGACAAGTATATCCTGCACTTACACGTAACCATGATGACGATGGTAAAGATATTTAATAATTATCTTCTCGCCAATTTATTGATAAATATCATAATTTCATACTTATTATCCTATTACTGACGAAAATATGTTGATCCAGCCGTTCTTGCGCACTAACAATAATAATAATATCGTACTAGCCGAATTTCGGCGACGGCGATCATCTTTATAGAGGTGAGCCAACTGCAAAGGACATATTGCATAGACACAAGTGCACCCCAGGCTACTAGGCTCCACCGCCACGACAGGCCCTAACTATGGTGGGGCCCATACTGACCCCTGGTACAAGTTAGGCGACATAAATATTTCCAAAAAAATCAATCATTACCTGGGCTGGATATTCACTGTGGGATGTCGTAAGTCGAGAAGAACTCGGCCACGATTGAGATGAGCTTCCTGCAGGTGGAAGGCGCGTGAAGCGTACTGGGGCGAATATGTGACGCGGGTGAGCGGTTGCACATAACCGTATCTTATTCCATTAGTCATCATCGTGTGTAGAAGCTAAAATTGAAAATGAAGATCTAAGCGAACAATTATAACCCACATTAACCCATTTTGGGATATCTACAAAGCTATTTGATTAGATAGGATAGTATCAAGTAGGATCGTAACAAAACCATTAAGACTTTTCACACTACGTTGTACGCTTGTGTTACAGGTACTAGGCAACGTTACTAAGGATGTTAGAGAATAATTCTATAATACTAGAATAAATATTTATAATTCAGTACAATTTAAAGTTATAAATGTAGGAATCGTTACATACTGTCAAGAGATTTAAATAGTCTGTATTCTGTTGACAGCTGTGACTGCTGTTAGACACCACACAGGCCATGAGATGAGGACGCCTTGTGTGCGTTCCTCTGTGATGTATTAAAGCTTACTTTATTGCGTAAGTCGGGGACCGCCGCCCCGCACGCATTTGCCCCGAGCCAAGCGTTGTCCTGTCTTGGCGCTCCCGCGAACTCGCGTTCGTGCAGCGGTATGGGGTTAGATTTCTTGCAGCTTACGTAAGTAATTTTGATTTATCAGGGCAATATATACACTCCCTATTTTGATAGGACATTAAACTTTACTCGCCCTCCTGAATAGCGGGAGGGGCCTGACTATTTTAGAGCCAAAAGTTCAATGTATTAATATTAAAAAAACTAAATTGTTTTAAATAAGCAATTGAAATGGCTGCTGAAAAGCATTTCAATAAGCTCATGAATTTCCTCCCAATACCCGGAAGCGATCCAGAAATTTGAGCAGGCTATGAGCCCCGCCACGCCCTCATGAGGCTGCATCATTCGAGTTTACTTCCGCCAATGAGGAAATATCGACCTCGGGAATGGTCAGCTTCAACTCTGGCTCTGATGACGCCGAATTCACACTAGTGATTCACACTAGTGATGAGGCTTTGCATAGAAAACGGTAACTCCTCGGCCTACTCGCCCCCACCTCCGCTCCGCCTGCTAAGGTGGCTGAGAAGTCATAGAGAACCATTATCTCGGTGCCTTCGTCCGAACAATCCCCTCAAAGGGAAGCCCAAGAGGCCATAGAGGACCAGCCAGGGAGAAACGCCCCCTAACGATAGTTGTCCACGACAATATCGCGTGGATAAATGTAGCCAAAGTGATTGATGACCAGTGCATCAATGATATTTCAGCGAAAAGTGAGTGCCTGGAGAAGTGGAATTCGCGCCAACACAGCGTTGTCCGGCGAACACCGCCACCTGACCGCCCCCTTGCGCGATAGATATATCGCCTATCACACTTACGCGTTGGAGGATGAACGCCTCCTAAGATATGTCATGAAGGGAAAAAGGGAAAAATCGATAACCTGCACTAGAGGATGACGAAAAAATGCTTAACCGACATACTAGAGAGTGGTTTCACTACGAGCAGAGAGCCCCACAGACCCCTCCCACTTAGAAGAGCTACAAAGTATAGAACGGCCCGCCTGGCTGTGCAACCGGTAGATGATGATAAGATCATAGTCTACCTTACTCAGAAGAAGTAAAGGATCTTATAATGAACCTTCACGCGAAGAGGACCCGACGGAATAACATAACAAACAAGGCTCTAAAGCAGCTGCCTCACGTTATCATCCTAGTGTGCATTTTAACGACCTTCCGGCGCAATACACCTTCCCAGACATATAGAAGGAACCCATAGTGATAGGCACACACAAAACAGGAAGCCCCCGGTTGGAGCCCACTAGCTACTGACCCATAAGTGTCAAAAGCACGCTAGGTTAAATCTATGAAACGATATTTTTCGCACGCCTAAAAACCGTGATACCAGAGAAAACCCAATTCATAGACACATTTGCTCACAGCAAGAACACTTCCTCACTGAGTACGTACTCATGGGACTCCAGAAGAAGAGTCGGCCACGCGGCATGGGTGCTGTCTTTTTTGATGTAGCGTTTGACAAGGTTTGGCACCAAGGCTTCATCTTCAAACTATACAAACTAGGACTGCCTGACAGGCTGGTACTGATCGTAAGCAGCTACCTAGCTAATAGGCAGTTCCGCTACAGACAGTTCCCTGTCGTCCCCTCAGAGCCGGTGTTGCTCAAGGATCGGTTTTTTCTCCCACCCTCTTCAATTTGTAAACTAGCGACATACCGCAACACCCCAACGTCTAGCTGGCGACCTTTGCGGATGGTACCGCACTGTACATCAGGAACGTTCCCAACAAGGGAGCCAAACAAATCCAAAAGGACATCACCGAAATCGGTGAATGGTTTTTAAAATAAAAAAGGAAAAGAGTAAATCCATACTCTTCTCCCGAAATCCCCATCGAATACAGGAGCCGTCCTACTAGCGTGTGGAGGGGGACCGTCTCCCATTTTTCGGTCCCAAAAATAATTACTATGGATACGCCCACAAACAAACCTGTAAAACTCTACCCATCTGCGGCAAGAGAGGTGGGTTTGTCCCCCTATAGTCTCCCCAATCTGGAAGACACAGCCTACGCTAGTTCTATGGACTGAAGAGGCGGGAGCAATAGCGCCGCCAACCAGTAGTAGGTCTCTCACAAAAAAAAAATATTGAAGCTTGCTATTATGCACCTTATGTTGTTTACCTAGAGTTCATCACGACGAACACAAATCATATGTCGCCCTGACGTAACACACCAATGCTATATGCGTTATAAGTATACATCAGGATAAATCCGAAAATGGCTAAATTATAGACACAGTAGTGTCACAGAAAAAAACGTAAATTTACAGTAGCGTAATACTCATCTATCAGTGTTACTCGTATTTATAAAGAACAGAGAAAACATTTATCCACTGGGATTTAATCTTTCGCTTTGCAGTGTTTCGAAGTAATTAAGCTTTAGTTTTATAATGTTGAAGCGCTAAGCAAGCATTGTAGCTTTACGAACGCTACAAAAATTCAAGAGAGAATTAACTCACTGCAGCGATTTAATTTAGTATAAATATTTTACAAATTACTAAATGATACTGACTTTTGAAGTTTTTTCACATTGAAAGACAAATGCAAAATCTACAGGAAGATATGTCCTTTCATTTGATAAATAATCCAGGCCAAAAGTGTAATCGTCACAACTTTGGATAAGTTTGGTGTCAACCGTAATACCGAACAAACCGCTACATTGAAGATATAACTGAAACAAAAGAGAAATATTCGTTATTTGGTACTTGATTTCCGCCCTAATCAAACCTTATCAAATATTAATAAAATTATATATACAATAAAACCTTCCTAGTGAATTGCTCTATCCATGGGGTCACTTTTGAAAATCCGTTCATTAGATTTTGAGAAAATCGATCACATACAGAGAGAGAGGTTTTGGGGACTTTGCTTTAAAATATAAGACGATGTATATATACTTCACATTAAATTAAGATAGATAATTAAAAAAGTATTATAGATACCTAGTTGTTTAGTTACTAATGTTAATAAATAGTTTCGGCTTAATCTATCGTATTGGGCGACTGTAATAATAGATCGATAAGTGTTGAAATAAATAAATAAAATAAAATACTTTCAAGGATACGACTAAATTGTGCTTCCACGTTGCATCTAGTTCTTCAATTGGAAGTGACAAACGTTGCCTAGCCCAAATAGCTCTATTAGTGTATGTATCGTAATCGGTTAAATGTATTTCACTACGGCTAGCCATTATAAAACGGGGCATTTTGTTTTGTGGCGGGCGAACTGTTAGCCGGATCGTATACGGCTGATTGAAATTCCGACAGAAAGTGTTCAACGGTATATGTTATTCTATAAAGCTAGCCTTATTGAATTTATGTGGATCATTGCCCGCCTATTTGGCACGTATTAGTTCCTAATTTTCACACTCGCGGCGTTGTTTGACATAAGAAGAAAAATGACGTCAATTGTCGAATACGGAGAATTAAAATATCTACGCTCAGATAGGTTCGTAAAGGTATCCCACCTTCGTGGTTGGGATATTTTTTCGTTAGGCCTAACTTCATACTTGTTTCGATCACTATCGCTGCCTTAAATCAAAATATTCAATGAGGCGAAACGTCGGCTCGCCATAAAACAAAGCGCCCCTGTTTTTGAAAATAGCAAGATGTAATCTAA
>JAFELO010001896.1:17105-28255 GCA_017140195.1 Eumaeus atala
GCTGTCAAAAAGTTGCTGTTTACGATGTTGACTTTTCGGATTTGTTTCTCTGGATATATATGATACCCGTCGGAAGCAGGCAGTCGTTCCCTATTGAAGACTACGCACACAACATGATGATACACCCATAAACAGAGATTATGCAGATTCGTTGCCCTCATTTCTCCACCATGGGCCATCGGAAACTAAAACTAACACATAGCACGAAACGCGACATGACATCTGTCACTTTATGGAAATGCAATGCAGCATGGCACTACCTGTTACTAAGAACTATTTAAGTCAACTTACATTCTTGAGCTCTCCTTCAACACTTGCTATAACGATGTCACAACCTCTTCCTTGCGTAGCGCACAGAACCTTGTCTGCAAAACTTTTATCTCGAAAACTTATAATATTATCACCTAAACAAAACATAATTATATTTTAACTTCGATATAATTATTGAATGGATAAGTAACGTAAGGATGAGTTTAGGTGCTAGTTAAAATCTATTTATATTCTAAATTAAGATTCCATTTTTCGTTTCATTGACTACAATAAAAATCCTAATTAATATCTGGGTAAGTGTTATGTAAGAATGGTAAGTATAGATTTTCCTAACGGTTTTACGGTTTATCATTACGGTTTGTTAATGGACTCCAAGTATTATACTCATTGAGTTACAAAAGGAGTAGTAAGTTCAATTTACCTCTTAGCTTTTAGAATAATTTGAGTAGGAATTGTTTTTAGCGTTATTGCTGACTGTAGCAAAACAGTAATAAAAAATGTGATCAGCTCAACTTACCACTTAGCTTAGGAAATAACTTGAGTAGGAACTGTCTTTGGGCGTTGCTGCTGACTGTAGCAAATACTTCACAGTCGTGTGCCAGCGCTATATTAATAATCGCCTGACCCAAGGCGTCGGCTCCGCCGTGAACACAAATGCGAAATTTCTGTCTCAATTGTACTTTGATAAACTGCGGATAAAAATTTACTTGAAAAGTATTTTCTAATACATACAACTAGCGATCCGGCACCCGGCGAACTACCCGGGAATAACAAGAGGAGAAAAACGCATGAAAATTTGTTCAATACATTTTGAGAAAATCGAATACAGACAGCTTTTGCAGACTTTGTTCGCACGTGCATAATTTACAAAGTGTTACCTTATTAAATTGCGCGAAAGCCTTCACCGGGAATTGCTATATTCATATGTGAGAACCGCACGAAAATCCGTACAGTAAATTTTAAGAAAATCGATCTCTCACAAAAACAGTGTCTAAACATGTATACACTAACAGCGTCTCGCGATCTCGCGCACAGATTTGGCCTAAAGCCTTCCACGATTATGAAATTTAACAACGATTATTTTCTTCAATTAGTTCCAGACGTTAGAGCGTTAATACAAACAAACTATCAAGCTTTTCAGTGGTAATTAGATTTAAGTTAAAAAAAATTGTGGTTTTTATTTAAAAAGTAATTTCTAAAAATGTCTAATGTTAACTTACAAGTATATAAAATGCTAATAAATAAGCTAGCGGAACTGTTGCAGCGTCTTCTAAGCTCCAATGTGCTGGAACTGGCCACATGTACCCTGAGGCTGCCTGTAACCTCGACGAAATGGCATAATTTTGTGAAGCACCCATTACTCTAGCGCCGCTATGCATAAAATAAAATTTAAAAATGGCTATTCATTTACACTCTTACAAAGCAAATTAGTCTTTTAATTTCTCTAAAATGTTTAAGTGATGTTGGTTGGTTAATCTGATGAATAAAAAAGGTATTTTATCGAAGATACATAAGATATATTAGATTGAAAATACGAATAGAACGGTTAAAATGAAAAGGAATTGTTTTGGAAAGCACGCGACTGTGAGTTTTAGATGAAATATGAATAGTGACAATAAAAAAAAGTTACGTTACATAAAAATGTTAGAATATTTTTTTCCCTTTTTGCTTAGAAAAAAATTAAAAATTTAATATACCTGTCTGTTATTCCACTAAAATCCACAAGGCTTTTGGTTTCATCATTATATTTAACTGAATTTCGACCCAACAGCTTATTTACCTCAAATATGGACACACCAGCATAGCTAACCTTAAGAAAATTACAGACACTTACATAACAACATTTTATGCAGCAAGTGTAATATAAAGTGATATGTTATGATAATATATTACTTTAACATCTAAGCCGTTGCTTTTATTTTGCACATTCTTTTCCCAAAAGAGGGAATTTAAATCACCAATTTGACCAATTTTTAGTGTTGCTTCAAATTCTGTATCAATTTTATCGTGTAATGGAACATAACATTCTTCCCCGGGTAATTCCTGAAAATGTAGTACATTATAGATTAATTACTGTCATTCGTTGCCTTGATTCATTTAAGCATAACTTATAGCATTATTATCAATAATAAAGCAAATATTAATTACAATTAGGCACATTTATTTCTTAGTGTGCTGATACCATTCATTATTATTCAAATTTGTAGAGATCAAAACAGATATATGTAGTCTTGTCATAAATATTGTAACAAAGGAAAAATATTTTTAACTGCAAATAACATTTATTACTTTTACAGGCTGTTAGTTAATTACACAAATATAAAACAATCAAAAAATATAAGTCTTATCTTTTTTCATAGGGACCTATTACTGATGGCGGAGCTGTTGCCCTCGCCCCTACAGTTCGTCGGGTCTACGGAAGACTTTTTGTCTTCAGGTTTTAGGTAGACGAAAGGGGGACAGACCCCCTCTTTTCCCGCAGATGGGAAGAAGCATACCGGAATTTTTGTGGTGATCCCTATCGTGATTTATTTTTGGGACCGAAAAGGGGGAAACGGTCCCCCTCCTCACGCTAGTGGGACGGCGCGCGCACGGTGCCGTTTAATTTTACGGGACGTGTATAAGGAGAGTTGAGCTCGTCTTTCGGTTTGGCTTGTCAGAGGAGGCCGGCCTCCTCCCCCACCCACCGACGGATGGGGTCGATTTGCGCTTCAAATCGGCTAGAAGCCGTGATCATATTTTGTTTTTATTATTAGAGCTCTCTAAAATCGCGTTATCTTATTTCTACATTCATCTAAGCTCACGTCTCACGGATTCGAACCCGGGCTCGTTTCCGTAAGCGGTGTGTGAGTTTGTCATTCTGTCGGTCATATGTCTTATAGCTGTGTAACTATATGTAAGGTTCAACGCTCGACCGGTACGAGCGGTGTATATCGTATTGGTTCTAGCAGGAGGGGAATGCATTTATGCACTGTCCAACCGACCCAGGGGGGCCTGAAGAGTTTGTCCGGTCAGGTCGTGTAGCTATAACTGCTACCTACTACCGACAAAAACCTGTATCCGTGGGTTTGCCCTAGTGGTATTTTACTGCGGATGCGTGTCTGGGTGTGTTTTTGCTTGTGTGCAAGGGTGGACTTAGCAACTGCTACGGCTATCGCGTCGTCGGCGTCGTGCAATACGTGCTTCGGCCGACGATATCGGGAGTCGGTTATTAGCGTCGGATCGTACACGACGTACGGACGTCTTTCTTATAAGACTGTTCGGGTGATTCAGGGCCCTGTCGAAGAACTTTTGAGAGAGTTCTTTGAAGTGGCCCTTAATCGAGGTCAATNNCTCCGCTCTAGGAATTTCGTTCCCGTAGAGCAGGATAGGGGCCATCTTATTCTTTTTCTTTCCGCGCTCTCCTGTCGCGCGTGATCTGGTTCGGGTGAAGAGACTTACTCTTTTCCGCGTTCACCTCTATCCTCCATTTCAGGAACCATTCGCCGAGTTCGGTGACGGCCCTTTGGAGTAATCTGGCTCCCTCTCTGGGAACGTTCCTTATGTACGGTGTCATCCGCGAACATCGCCAGCTGTACGCTGGGGTGTCGCGGTAGGTCGCTGATAAGCCTTATCTTAAAAAGTATCATATATATTGGCTTTAAACGCTGATGCCAGTTAATAGGAGCACGGATTCTTTCCATTGGGAAGTTCGTCACTGCCAATCGTATGGATTGTTTTAGTAACTCCAAATTATCATCGCGTTTAGAGCAAGATGTATTCTCTAGACCTGATCATAAATCATAATACTGCGGAGGACCAGACTCTCTCTACTCTATCACAAACAGAGGAAGCCTCACTGTACCTATTAATGGCCAGGTACACAAACATTTGAGTAATACCAATTATATATATAGAGTTTTAAAAATGGCAGTTGGCTCCATAACTACTTTGTGTAATGTAATCACCCTGACCACTTTATCACCCCACTCCATTTTAATATCGCAAAATATTGTACAATATATTGGCGCCAAAACACAATGAATAATCGTATAAAAATGATAGATTCAATATCCAAATGTAATATTTTTACTGTAACAGTATTTATGGCAAGACTGAGGGTCGTTCCTATACTGTTACGATAATTAATAAATAATATTGATGCAATAAGTATGAGAATGGTCTATAAATAGTAGTAATAATAAATATTTATCAAATTAATTACCATCGAAAATTTATTGGAATGAGAAGTTGGAATCTGAAGCGTTTTCAATTGAATTCGGTCATCTTTCATTTCAGGTAAATCAACATATTTCAGACTTTCAATGACGACGCCTCCGCATCTGCAATGTTAATAAGTGTATTTTTCGTATTATATTTATTTTAATAAAACCGGCCTAAGTAGAAGCTGTAGAGTAAACTCTCGAGTTGAAAACCTGGCTGTTCCGCACCTGTTAACAGACACATATATATTTTGTTTCACGGTAAGGAACTATTGAAGATATAGTATCTTCATCACTATTGAAGATACTATGAGAAGGCTTCTATACTCTTCTATTACATCTACTGCCATTAATTACTTCAAGTTTCACCTCCAACCGTATAGATTTTACGCCCCAGTTCGGTGATAACGGGACGGAAGCATGAAGAGATTATATGTCCCGTTCAAAACAGGACATATGGTCACTCTTCGGTATATATTATTCAATAGAATGACCAGAACATACACTTCTGGTTACATGCTATGGAATAATCAATTATACATATGCAAGCAGAGGGCGTAGCGATGGGTTCATCAATGTTATCGCATTTTTTTTTTAACATTTTCATGGAACACTTTGTGACCCTTGCACCTATAACTACAAGGTTCTACAAATACCTAATTTTAAAAGTATTATCAATATACCTTATATTGATAATACTTTTAAAATTATACCTATAGGTAAAGTAACCATTAACCAGCCATCGCAATCTAACATACTACCATATATAAAAGGGGACACTGAGAAAATTAGCTACATCCTCAAGCGAGCTTCACAAAAACTTATGTAAAGCCGTCAAAAGATGTCAGTCAATTTTTACCAACTGTAAAATGCCAGATACCCAACAAAATGCAGGAGAATATAAACTTGATTGTGATTGTGGTCTCTCTTATATAGAACAAACAAAAAGACATTAAACACCGTCTAGTTAAAAAATCTGCAGTCTGTGCACACACTGAGGTTGGCACCTGTTTTATTTATTAGATTTGATAAAGATTCCGTCAAATACAGATTCCGTCCTAGGATGATACGTGAGGTTATTGAAATTAAAAAAACATCCAAATTCCAATAGGAAAGATGTCTGGGTGCTTCCTTCTGCGTGCAGTTACAATCATAATCAAATCAAAATTCAAAAACGTAACACCTCACGGCTGCATGATACAATAAGCGCTTTCTTCGTTAATCGGAACAACTAAATAATTATATAAAATATCCGGGTACTTTTAATAAATTATGACATCTTGACATTTGTCATCTCACTCCACCCGGGTCCATGGTAGCCATAAAGTTTCTGAAACGTCGGGATCGTAAAATACTTAATAAACCGCGATAAAATCTGTTAAAGTAGTTTTATTATAATGTAAAACATACACTGTTATATCGTCGGGAAATATGTGAGCATTTCTTATGGACAAGCTATCGCTGGTGCGTATTTCACTAGCGTTTTGTTCGTAAATGTCAATAGACAGTTTTCCTATGAAGTTTGGCTTGGACACGGCACCATGTGTTCTGCGCAAGGTGTTCAGTTGCATGATCCCATCTATGAACGTAACCCAATTATCTTTCCATTCAATCTGAGCTTCAGACAGAGATTCATTGGCACTGTGTATACTGCGGAAATCGTTTCTGCAATTATAAAAAAAATATATTAAAATCGTTGCAACCTTGTTTACTTTAAGCAAAATTAATTTATTCCGTTTGATTTTAATATTGTGTTATAGGTAAAATCTCTATCTTAGAGTCTTAAAAGTAATTTCAGTTCACTTAATATAGCATTTAGTAAAATTTAGTCCCGTGCCGAATCGGGCCGGCTCGAGCTGCAACGACTGGCGTAGAGATATCTACACTATCGTGTTTCGTGCGCTTTACGAGTATCCGGGGAACCCCGGGGGGGGGGGNGGGGGAATTAAGAATTGAATTGACCAACGAATTGACAATTAAGATAATGTTTATGGGCGTCGTTATACTATCAGAAAAAAGATTTTTATAGCAAGCATAGTCAATGCAATGGTTTATTTCACGATAAATAAGAAAATTGTTTCATATGCTAAAATGATAAGATTTAATTACCAATGATTGAGTTATGGCGAAGGCGGTATAAAATATCTCTCTACATTATATAAAACAGACAGACAAGACTTACAGATAATTAAAGTCTTTAGCGTGAAATAATTGATAAATTTCCTGACGGCTGACATTTTTTTGTGTATTTTTAATTATTCGACTTTCTCCTAAAGTAATATCCTTCAGAGTTATAAAACCGGTCGCCATGAGTGAGTTTTCATTCAACACCTAAGGAAATAATTGTCATGCAATAAATAAAGGTCAAATTTTCGTAATGGAGGTAGTGTCACGAGCAATAATGTCACTTTTTCAAAAATATCTTTACATCTACCGTTCAGAAATGTGTGTACGACATTTTGTTTCAAAATTGGCTACTCCTCTGGCTGTGCCAGAACTAGGTATACTGAACTGGTTTCACAGTAATATAAACGATACAAAATCAATGATAAGTAAACATTTCCAGCATCATATTTATGCAGCTATGACAGTTTCAAAACCAGCAAGTATTTTCATACAGCAAGGATTTTCGAAATAATGTGAACACTTGTAATTTTTTTTTAATATTTTTCATTTGTAATGAATAGCTGTTTTAATCAACTTTCAGATCAGATGCAACTTAGATTCAAAAATATTAAAGCCGTAGAGTTTCGAAAAACATATACATTCACACAGCAACAATTTCAATCAGCTTGTGCTATTTTGTCTTTTAAAGTACAACTTACTTATTATTGATTTTGTATCGCTAATATCATATTACTATGAAACCAGCGTATACCTAGTTCTGACACAGACAGACGAGTAGATAATTTAGAAACAAAATGTCCTATACCAATTTTGGAACAGTAGACGTTAAAGTATTTTTGAAAATGTGACCAGTGTATATATATTTTTGTCATTGCTCATGACTATACAATCGGCACTTATAACATAACTTAAATCTATAATATACTAGCCCCTGACTGCTAGGGGTGGCGTTTCATAAAATTCGTTCTTAACTTATTTTTGACAGCTTTATGCTATCTAGTGCAGCTTCATCGGTTACTATCGGTTACACATCGGGCGACGATCTAGGTGAGATTGTGGTCGATAGAGACAAACCTCGGGAACAGGAAAACGCATAAGAGAGGACATAGCTATACGTCTCCAATTAAATATTCTATTACAGAAATAAAAAATAAATAGTAAGAGAACGAAAATCCCGATTGCTAACTGAAAAAGGCAAGGCTTCTAAAGTCGGGTTACATTATCTATTAAGAAGCTTTTTGCAAAGATTTTAAATGTGTCCTCTGTGCGGTTTACTTTTCATTGTGCCTCTTAAATTCCACACTTAGTGTTCTATTGGGCTTTTCCAGTGATATTTTTTTGATTTTTTTAAGATTAAGAATAAGAAGACGTTTATTGAGATAATTAAATTTACATAGTATTTAATTTTAATTAACTAATTGATTTTTTTTTTCTTTCTTTTTATTTCAATATTTTACTGCAAGTTCTCGGTTTTATGTTCTTGTAGAATTTTTTTTATTTAATTTTTTTTAAATTTCTGCTCAAATAAAATTACAAGTAATATACATATTTGGAATTGCCATTTAAATCTCTACATTTTGTTATCCAACTATCAAGTTGTTGCTAGGTAAGAAAATAATATTTTTCATTTTGTTTCTTTTCTCTTCTTTCTCCTCATAGCTCCCGCATTATCTAAACAAATGTGACGACACCTAATACGTGAGAATCCGTCAGGCCGTTTGGCTTGTTGGAGGAGGTTAACCCAGTCCACCCGTGGCCATGGTTGCTGTAAAGCTTCTGAACCGTCGAGCTAGTTAAATAATTAAATAAACGGCCATAAAATCCGTAAAAGTAATTTTATTGTAATGTGTAACATTCGGGTAAACTTAAGACATCAATTATTGGAGGAGCATAGGCATCTGCATACATACATACAAATATTACCCTCCTTCTGACCTAGTTGGGTAATTAATTAAAAAAATTTAGGGTATTATAAAAAGTCACTTACTTCAAAGTGTCCCGTTCCTTTGAGTATTGAAATTTGTATATTTAATGAGCGTTTCTCATATAGCAGAGGCTGTGAGTGTAAGCACACGTCTCGAAACTCAACAGCTCGACCTTTTCGTTTTATATTTAGACTGGCAAGAAATGTGTCCCATACGGATACGAGAGTTGCAGCATACGGATATAGATTTTTTCCTAAAACAAGATTATAAAATAATCTTGTATCAAGGCTATTTGCAAGTTGTTATAAATTATATTTTACCAGAAATTAACGTTTATTGCAGATGATGTGACTCCAGTAACAAAGCAAGATTATGACGTCTGCCGGGGTGAACTCGAGCGGTGTGTCGGGCTCAGCACGAGAAGCGATTCACTGCTGGTTATAAACCGCCTTCTGCCACTGTGACGTGGTGTCTCAGGTCTCTCAGCAACAGGCCGGCCGGTTACAGTACCTAACTCTTTCCTTTCACGCGGGGAAACGCATTTGCCCGCTATCACCGACCCTGAGTGAGGTCGAGGTCCAGTGGTGTGAGGGACTCGCGGCACATCATATTGCTGAATACCCACAAAAACCATTGTGAGCGCCATCAGTTCCGCCATTGGTGATGTGTCCCAGAGAACCTGATAATCACGGCGCCGCGACGATAGTTAGTCTTGTAAGAAACCGACACCACACACGAACGGTGCCATCAGGTGAGGTCCCGCACCCATTGCCCCGTGCGCGATAGGGGACTAAAAAGCAAGAGGGGGTAGATTTCCTCTTGCTCTTTATCTTCTTCTGAGATTTTTATCTTCTTATGAGAGGAGTAGAAAGAGCAGCTCCCTCTGTTCAATTGGCTTAAATGTTTCGGTACACCCCAGGCGGGCCACACTGCCAAGGCATGGGACTTATTAGCATTATAATATTAAATTGTAACCGGCCAGATCGGATCAGTCTGCAAGCAACTGCAGTGCGTGACGAACCACTCTGAAGAGAAGTTTTTGAAGTTTCGGTGCAGATCACCGCCAACTGGACCGCCCGGCGACCGTGAGGCCGCCGAAGTGTTCACGCGCAGACTGCCCACTTTGAAGATAAGTAGGTGAAGAATCCACACTCCAGTGCAGGCCCTCGAGCACCTGCACGGGGACCATGTCCCCAACCTCATCGCCACCAACAAGCCCGAGGAGGCGAAGAAGCTGCAGCAGTTCCGTGGAGTCGTCGAGCAGCGACGAGATGGAGCTGGACAGCGCTTCGCAGTCCTCGACGAGAGCGACTGCATAGTGGAGTCGGCGGAGGAGACGACGCCGACCCCGCAGACACGTGAGGAGACGAGGGACCCTCACAAGAGACCAAGGGAGCAGGAGGTGAGTGCATGGTCACCTACCTTGTCGCCGCCCAAAAAGATGCTGGAGAGGAAGAGAGACGGGGACTCTCCCCGTCCCGCTTGCACTCTCACGTTCGCCGAAGCGACGGTGGCGCCGGCCCCGAGCGCGCTACCTGCGCATTCCAGTGGCGCCGCAAACAATGGCGCCGGGCCGGCGCCGGCCAACGCAGACGCGCAAAAAAAGGGTGAGGCCAGGTACCCGCCGCTCGTCGTCGAGGTGTTGCCCAACTGGGTACAATATTTCGGCAAGCTGCGGCAACTACTCGGCCACAGCCCGAATGCCAAGCCCCTCGGCAAGGGGGTGCGTTTCTCGCCTAAGAGCGAGGCCGAGTTCCGGACTGTGCAGAGGTACCTGTGCGACCTCGAGGCGACAGAGGGACTCAACTGGTTCTCTTACTCCCTCCCGAAGGAGCGGAGTATAGAAGTAGCGATAGTATAAAAGTAGTATGAAGGAGCTAGATCGCCTGAGGTTCGAGCCCGAGTACGCCCGCCAGATCAAGGCGAGGCAGGGCAGACCCGGCTGCATATTCTTCGCTCTCATTCAGAGAACGGAGGCAGCGATAACAGAGATCTACAAGGTCTCTGAGATGCTCAATCTACCAGGCATCAAGATCGACGCATGGAGGGGCAAGAAAGGCCCCGCCCAGTGTCACCGGTGCCAGCAGTTTAGACACTCGTCTAAACAATGCCATCGCCTGCGTTCGCTGCAGCGAACCGCACTTCGCGCGCGATTGTAAGCGCCCCAAGACGGACCCGCCGGTCTGTGCGAATTGCGCCGGGGCCCACCCGGCCAACAGCACCGCCTGCCCGGTGTTCAAACGAGAGGCGCGCAACAAGCGCCGGCCCGGTGGCTATCACCACGGTGAGAGCCCAGCGGCCTCAAGCTCCACAGGTGGAGCTACCACCACCGACAGCCGCGTCTCTAATGGCGGAGGCGAATAACCCCATCCCCAGGGCCTCATGTCAGGCCACAGTTCAGACCCCAGGGCTCAAGCCCAAAAAGAAGAATAAGAAGAAGCAAAAGAAGAACAAGGAGGCCACCGTCACTCAAGGAGTGACACCCGAGGCAGAAATGGAGGTAGACACCGCTCTCCCCATCGCTGCACCCGCCCTCCCGAAACCCACCACCTCGCCCGCACCCGCAACGGCGAAGCCGGCAACACCCGCACCGGCGAAGCCGGCAGCACCCGCACCGGCTCCCAAA
>JAFELO010001896.1:28346-98883 GCA_017140195.1 Eumaeus atala
CCGGTCTGGACCCCCCTCGACCCGGCAACGGGAAGAGTGCGAAGACGTACCGAGTAAATTGTAACCGATGGAACTGGTTCATTTCCATCGGCCATTTGCCAAAAATTATGTTTTGTTTTAGGAGCCACGGTTTATTAATTTTCTTAGGCTTAATAATATAAGTGCAACATCATCATATATATGATAATCGTGATAGGCGGCACGCAGTTTTCTCTGCCGACTCCATTAGAGAGCTGGTGTGAAGGTGTGTCGTTGTTACAATATAAAATCTATTACCTCTTATGACATGACCCTTTAAGTATTTATGTTCGGCGTCAAATATGGATATAGTGAATTGGGATGCTGCAGTTGACCTTGTAGATGAAGCAACACTTTGAGGTATAGGCCTAAAATGAAATAAAAATTAACAATACTCCATTTTTATAAACATCTAATAATTTGTAGCAAGAGGTAGTGCCATGCAGTATTGCCAACTAATCGAGCTGGCATGAACGAGAAGGTATCATGATACAGCGCGCTACCCGATACCGCCGAAAAGTGACAGCTATGTCGTCGCGTTGCGAGCGGCTTGAATGGTGGTCCTTTAGGGGGATGGAGAGGGTACGCATTTGGATATATGGATGTTAATGGTTGTCTGTAGTCATCAAATAGTATAATACTAATTTCTCGTTTGTCTCCATATGCTATAAAAAATAGCAATTCCTACTAAACTGAGCTGCTGTAAGTTTAAGTCTTACTTTACTTTACTAACTTCTCTAAATAAGTTGGAATAGATAAAAACCATACCGTAAAAAAATTACAAAACAAAACACGTGTTCTTTTCTTTTATAGAATAGGGGGGCAAATGTGAAATCGGAGCCTTTTTACGACTATTGACGCCCATGAACATCCACATAATTACTATCCCGATGCGTTGCCCTCCTTCCCCCAAACTCACAAACCATACGAAACGTTACACTGAATATGTCACTTTACGACGGTATTATGAGAGCAAGAGGTACCTCCCAGGTCGTGCTGGCCCAATTCATTGGCAAGTAAAAGTAGTTTTATTGTAATATTTTAGTACAAGAACAAAGTTTATCTGGGAGGGGTAAGTCACACATATATATTAGGGCAAATTACAACCGCATATCCAACACAATACAGATAATGCAGTTGTGGAAAGATAGCGTTTTAGCTTGGTCTTATATTTTACTTGCTTAACATACATTTGGTTAAGTTCAACAGGAAATTCATAAACATATTTTGGAATCAATAATTTGAATCCCCGTAATATTTTTTGTCCTCAGTCTGTTCGATAGTTTTACCCCGTACATTTTTTGTTTCATTAACATAACATTTTCCTCTATTTCTTAGGAGGAAACGAACCGCCAGAAATTCCTTTTAGTGCTGTTTTCGCGTCAATGTTGAAAAAATAATGAGTTGAAACAATTTGAATGAAGTGATGAAATAGTTTATATCGGAACACACCAAAACGTGCTGTCGGATAACGTTCAGTTCCACGGTTATTTAGAAACGGAAGCTAAATTAGCCTCAAAGAGGCTGGGCGTGGAAAAAAGAAAAAACCCCAAAGAGGCTGTTTCGCCCTCAATAGGGCGAAACAGTACTTCAATCCAGCCCATCGAATGTAACATTACAAGGTGCCGGTCCGACCGCATATGGAGTACAGCTCCCACCTGTGGGTAGCGGTTATTATTCTATTGGACCGTATACAACGTAGAGCGAATCGAATCGTGACGACCACGTGATTTCCGGACAGCTCGATCCTTTGGGCCTACGAAGAGATGTCAGTTCACTGTGCATCTTTTACCGTATTTTTTCCGGCGGTTTAATATCAGCAGCAGAATTCGACCTTCGGACTTCGCGCGACAGAACTTTAAATTCCACGCCCATCACCTTGATGTCCGTGAATCCATAACAGTGCAGTTTGACCGCGACTTTTTACAGCGTAGAATTGTGCTGTGGAACCTGCTGCTTCCCCATGTACTGAAGCGGTACGTAAAGGGAGGCGACAAAAAATAGTTTACGGATGAAAAAAAATTACAATTGAGCAAAATTTTAACAAGCAAAATGAACTGATCGTTTTCCCCCTATCTCATAAAATGATCAGCGATAACGTCACAGACCTATCAAACCGCTCTGGTATTTACGGCCCTTTATTACTTTGTTTTGCCCAGCTAACAAGGGTCACAAGCCCGTGAAAAAGGACTAAAATGTTGCCGGCCTCTGGCAGTTAAGGTATTAGAAAAAACTTACCATTTTTTACGATGCGACCATTCGACTAAATGTGATAACATGGGAGTTTTAGTTGAAACTGGAAATTCAACTTTTGGGTACAGTTCACATACTTTCGGATTGAATCCTTCCATCGATAACCTGCAGATAAATAAAATGTTGTAACATCCGAACACAGTTGTTTTTGAGCTGAAAAAGTACTCATAGAACTAGGTACATACATCTCTTAAGCAATATTAATTTTATTTCTCAGTCTTACATGCTCTGTTCTTGTATATTTAAAAAAAATAAACCGACTTCAAAGACACATTATTAACTCAAAATATTAATTAATTATATTTTTGAGGTCGGTACCAAAGGCAACGTTAGGTATTTCCTTTCCGAGGTGCCAATATCATTTTTTTTCTTTGTAGTAAGAAGGAAATAAAGCTCATATTTTTACAAAATTAAAGAGATCTAAGAGCATTGGCCGTAGGGTTGCATGCGCGTTGCACCATCACCTTTGGCGTGAAATATAAGTGTGTCCGGCTGAGCTACTATAAGGACCGATGATGATAAGCACATTGTTAGGATTATACATATTAAAATTAAATTGTATATTGTAGTAAAAATATACATTTCATTTAATATAGGTACACAAACGTTGCATGATTATTCGACACATATTTTTTCTTAATATGAAATAGGTACCAAGACACCATTTTTTTTAATTCTTGTCATTCAGTAACGGCTAAACATGTATAAGGCAGAAGTCACTTTACGGACTTTGGTTAAATTAATGGAATCCTTTATAAGTATATAACAAAAATATAAATGTTAGACAACAATTTTGCCTGCGTCCCGTTAGTTTGCCCTGTGATATCCAAGTACATAATTCTATTAAATGATTTGTGATTGTAATATTATTTTTCGATATGTTGTATGTTTGTCGATTTCTGTTTTTTTTTTTGATATAGCATGAACTGTAGCAGAGCCTAGGTCTAGTGGTTAGCGCTAGGGGCTCCCACTCGGGCGGTCCATGTTCAATCCCGGCCATGCACCAACGAGTTTTTCTAACTAGTGAGGAAACCTGGATTTGTATATTAGAATTTGACCTAACATAGATTTGGCCTAGTTTCCCTTCTGGGTTACAGAGATCAGATGGCATTCGATCTGTTTAAAAAATGGAGCATGGCACGGCACTACATATATTGAGTTAGGAACGGCTGGAGGATTTTAACGTATGAAGTTTCGCTACATTCTTCGTTCGTTACATTCTAATTATATTTTAATCAGTTTAGGGTTTCGTTCATCAAATTTATGTTAGATTAGTTTAAAATCTATTCTCTTCAAACACAAACAAAAAAAAGTATTCAGTATTCCCATCAGTATACACAATCTTACCTTCCAATAGCCCCTAACAAATATTGTACATTGTCAGGATGTTTTCTTTGTGCCAATGAGAGAATGCGACAGGTATCAGGAAGTGATCGCTTCAAAATGGACTGCATTAAACCATGCGGAGCGATTTCAATCAGCACTGCATCGGGTGGAATGAGTCTGGATGTCTCTTCAAATAGGACTACATTCTGTTAAGTTAGAACAAAGTGACCGTATAATCACCATCCTCAATTAACTGTTACTGACATATCCTCACGGTGAGTACTACGCCTTACAGTTTGCACAGATTGAAATAACGGAACAGAAGAGTTGAAAATGAGAGACAATATTTTTTGCGTCATTTTACAACTCCTTCCATCATGTTTCCAAGAGCGGTCCTCGTCCCATAAGATTAGGTGCTCCCACGTCCCAATCCTAGACGTCGAATAAAATACATTAACATAAATATAGTACACGAACTACGAGTAATGTACTCCACCTTGACCGACGAAGGCTACTCAGGACTACTCACTCCTAAGACATTAGTCTTAGCAGTTTCTGGATAACCTAGTCACCGCTCTCTGGCCCCAAAGCCGTGTATTCTGCTAGGTCCCTTCTCTTTCTATGGTAACTCTATAGTTCTGATCATTTAATACAAACCACGCCGCTACAAAATGTGTAGCCATTAGTTTGAGCAGATATTGTAAATGTAATTAGGTTTATGCTGTACTTTCTAATTTTGTAATATTGAGTTGGCTTGGTGGTTTTTTTCCTCAATGCCTAGAGTTCTTAACCACTAGTAAATATTAGTAAACTATTGATCTTTCGATTGAACATTATATATTCTGATCACCAAGAGTGTTCTTGGTGATCAGAATATATAATGTTCAGAATATATATGAGGCAAAAGTGTGCGAAATCTTACCAATAAATTATTAGTGTGATATTCAGCTGAACAATATTTAGACGCAGGCTCATTCCACTTGTCTTGAGGTACAGACGTTGACAACCAGCGCTCACTTCGAAGTTTCGGTGAAGGTATAAGTGTTCTTACTTGCTTAAATAATTCAGGACCTAAATAATGATTGATGATTATTACATGTTTTAGAGAAAAAATACAAGGCTCAAAAAAAATATACTTCTGAATTTGGTGATTTTCTTTTGTGGATGTGACCGTCCGGTTTCCCCATTTTCCCCATCAGTATTTAGTAAAAATTTAATGGCGGACGATATTTGTATAATAATAAACTTTTCTTAGAAACCTTTATACCATTTAGAAAGACCTATGTTTATGCTCTCTAGAAATCACCCGTATTCATTTTATTTATATGTTTTAGCGGTTCAAAAAATATATCTACCTTCCAAATTTCAGTGACATAGTAGCCATAATCTCCGTGTAAAACGTCTCTAACATGCGGACGGACAACATTGACACGACTATAAGGGTTCCATTTTTTTTTTGTCATTTGGCTATGGAAACCCAAAACATAATAAGCAGAGTACATTTTTCGCTAGGGCTAAACTCATGACTATATCTAAACTTTGTATGGAAAATCTGACAAGTCTATCCGTATGTCAGAGACCTTTGACTAGGAGATAATGGGTATTGTATATTTGAAATTTCGAAGGTAGGTGTGTTTTATGAACCGCTACAAAATAATTGATGATTTTGAGAAATTATATTATTACGTATATACATGCAAATGAGGGATGTTTTTGCTGCATAGGAGGGGGTAGTACCATGGATGGTGGTGCATGACTCTGTATACAAAAAAAAAGTTCGGGCTGTTTTTCATATAGTCCTTATCAACGATGGCCACGAATCAAAGAAATTTGTAGGTTAACACCTATTTTTAATTTCAAGAATTACCAGCGTCAGCAATATAACGAGAGTGGTACGCTATGTTGGCGCACGGTACTTCTTTGGCAAATACTCCTTTGTTTTTTAAACAGTTGACAAATTCAGTTAATATCTCTGCTGGACCCGCTATAGTACTAGACTCAATGGAGTTATGACAAGCCACATCTATCTCTGGTGGACACAACTTTAAAATCTGAAACAACAAACATTTGAATAAAAAAATAAGATTTCTATACTATTTCCACAATTTCCTTATTTAATTTTAGATTTACTACTGGTTTCAGTGAATCACCATCAGTTAAACAAATATTTTTGTAATGTAAAATTAATCTGTTAATATAAATTTCCATCAAAAGGTGATGATAATACATATCAACTTAGTTCATAAGATACTATTATTCATCCGAATAAGATGTGTAACTTATATGTAGCCTCAATAGAATATTAAATTTAATAGCACTTAATTTTCAAATATTGGTTAATTTAATTATTGATAGTAAGTCAATGTTTGAAAATGTATAACGTGTGGCTAGATCATTCGATCTAACATACCTCTGTGTGACCGAGGCCAACAGCTGCCATGGATCCTCGAATCAGCGGTGTCTGTATTGAAACAAGACCGCGACTGTAAGAACAGAGTATCGCCTGTTCGGCTGTTAAACATCCGTCTGCGTAAGCGCAAGCCATTTCTCCCGTACTATGACCTGGATTATTAAAAAAAGTGTTTAAGCAGAATGTGAACACTAAAGAACATTCGCGTTACAGATCAAAATTAACAGATATCCACAGAGAATAAACTCGAAGTAGCAGTCGCCTGGTCACTTACACAGAAAATGCATGGAAGATGGGCCAGGTGAGAAGTCGGTACGGCGGCCCGGATGAGTGCGAGTAACATGAGACATATCCAGGAGTATGCCGATAAAGGCTGATAGCGATGATGGTGATGACAATTATGATGAGGATGATAGTAATGCTAAGGGCAACAATGATGACGGTTCGAGAAAATTTTGCCATCTTCTGACAACAGTAGAAGAGAGCTTAACATAAGTCGGATCCTGTGCGGCACGAGCATAGGTTGTACACTACCTCTATAGGCACGACAGTGGAACAGTTCAGGAAAAGGTAGCGCCATGCTGCACAGGTGGAGGTAGTGCTTAACACTACATCCCGCCTGATTGACTGTGGATGTACCTCTCGCCACATCATACCGCTGTAAACTGACATCTTCAGTGTCGGGGTTCGTGCGGTTTGTGAGTCGCAGGTGGCCCATTATTATAAAAAAAACACTACCTGCAGCTCTCGAGACTATTCGAATATTTGTTTTTAACATGATGATGCATAATGACACTTTAATTTTTCGAGAATTTCGGATTTTAACGCGGCTTATTTAGTTATTTCATGAGCCATTTCAAAAGCTTTACAGGAACCATGGACGCGGTCATTCCAATAGTACTATGCAGGCGGACTGGTAAAACATTGTACACACTGAAAGAGGGTGCTCGGTAACCGATTCCGATCCCAAATATATTAATTTACGGACACCGCACAGCTGGTCGGCCTAAGTTCGAAGTAATCCCTTTGCATTAAACTGAGTCAAAGGCAATGTGCTCAAACGTAATTTGTAACAAATACGAGTATGAAGCGTTTGCCACATATACACGTGCGAACGTAACCATTTAACTACTTCTGACTTGATAGCGCACCACTATAGACACTCGTGGAGACACGAGTAGGCTGACCATACTGCCCAGAAATTATAGGACTTATAGGACTATTCTGCGTGTTTACATTGTACTACATAAGCAATATTTTGGTTTTGTTTGTTTTAATTGGTATTACGTTATGAAAGGCAACGTGTCCTTCAATTTGTACAATATTTCACAAGTCAGCCTGTATATTGTACTCATAAACATTGAAATATTTATTTGCAAATAACAGAAAATAAAACACATACCTATGATATTATCCGGAAATATTTTCATCTCGCGTAATATATCTGTGAGGCCTATTTGTATGGCGGTGATACCAACAAACGAGTGTAATATATTGTCAAATATCTTCTTGTCATCTGATGTAATTATATCAATAATATTAACACCCTTTGGCTCAAGAACACGACGACATCTACAAGATTTTCAATGAATACATTTTACACAATTACTGGTACAGATCTTATAATTAAAAAATATATACATAATACTAAAATATGGTTCTTAAAAATTGATCAATATAATTTTGCCCCTTATGTTACATAACCGTCTTTCTACTCTATATTTATTATGATACCCTGAAACGACTTCCATTTTGACATTAAGCTTTCTTCTCCCCAGTTATAGTAAAAATGAAAGCTAGATTAGATAATTTGCAACAACTACATACATTACGTGTGTATCTGTTACGTGACAGTGTCACCCTGACGCCTGACAGTATTTATTAATGCAGTACCGCGCTGTAGTTACATATGTGACATATATATGCAATGTTCCTGGCATAACCTAGCTTGACACACACACACACACACCGCATATACGAACATAACATATATATTATAAATTTTACCTTTCAATGGCAGCAGCAAATATGGGTATGCGCATCAGCTCTTTGCCCATGCCGACCCACTGAGAGCCCATTCCACTGTACACGAACCATAAGGGACGAATACCTACATCAAAATATTCGCTGGCTTCTGATAGACTCACAGTTTCATTGTTTTCATTTGTGTCTGAAATAAACAAGACTAAAGATTAGACATAGTTAAATATATTTCGAAAAATACCAAATAACTCAATTATTTTAACTGTACATCTCAAGCTGTCAAATTTTATGTATGGTGGCAGCATAAGTAGCGTCAATGAAACTTAATTCATATTTGTCGACCGGCTGGCTCAGTTGGTAACGTGGCGGTTAGACCGCCTGGTACGCTAGAGGTCGTGAGTTCGAATCCCGCCTAGGTCGTGTATGTTTATATATGTATTATATGTATTTCTATAATAAAAATCTTAAATACATAAAATGTCTTAAATTTATGTGAGAAGTCCACAGATATTATATTATATCATATTATTATTATAATGTTTTATTAATTTCGATTTTGTTAACATCCGCGTGTTTTTTTAAAGGACTTTTAATTATTATTGTGTCAAATGTAGGTACATATAGTATTTTCAGGAAAATATCATAATACTAAAGCATTTAATATTTCTTAATAAATCTTCTTACTTCTTTAAAAAGCCTTTATCAAAATTAGAAGCAAAGGTACATTCGTAATGTTAATTATTAATGTAGCAGCATTAATATTTATATATAAATAAATGAGACATTCTGTTAGTAAAATAATTTTTATTGAAAATTATGTATTGATCACGAAAAAATAGTGCAGACGACACGACAGTGCGTGAGTGCACTTAAACCACGAGTTTGCGTGGTTAATCATACCAGCAGACATCTGGTCACACATGGGACATCTGGTAGTTTTAATGTATTTAACGTAAGCAATTACATAAAAAAATATAAATGGGCTTCAGGATGTTGAAAATCCATGCAATCGTTTGAATAATATTTTAAGTTTAATACTTTTTACAATTATATGATTTTGCTTAATAAATATATATATATATATATATATATATATATTTAGAGAGAGAGAGAGAGAGAGAGAGAGAGAGAGAGATACATATATATTGAAACAAATAGTATTCAATACTTTTACGTGCAATTAAGCTATCTAAAATGACTGAAAATAGTTTTCGATCTTATATTTTATTATTATAATATTTTATTTATTATAACATCATTTTTTATAACCTCTTAAGTACAGCTAGTAAACAGCAGAAACTGCAGTTTAGGAAGTTACCAACGACAAGCAATAGAGAAGAGAACGACAAACAGATAATATTTAGTCACAGATTAATTAATCTGTAATAAAAGGGTGCCAGTCTAATTACGAGAATGGTCCCAATTAAGACACAAACAACTTGACAGGACTGTTAAAAAATTACCAAGTATTACAAAGCCTCTTGCTAAATGTCCCGAAATCCTTGTTTCATGAATGTTGTGTAGCAAAGCAAGCTCTTCGGGATCTATCGGCCTCGACTTCAAGTCATCGATGATTTTTTGCACTGAACTCTCTTGCCTCCCCGATAACAGTACAAGACGTGGTATACGGGTTTTATAACGATCAATTTCCTATAACATTGAGATCAATTTTATAATCATACTCCCGCCCCGGCCTCATACGTGAATGAGTAGAGAGAGTGGTGAGAAGTTATACACTAAAACCTCCCTCAGAAATCGTTCCATTTAAGGTTGAAAACCATATAAAATACATTCAGTAGATTTGGAGAAAATCGATTATATATAGACATACAGATTTTGGGGAGTCTTTTATGTATGACCTTGGATCTTTAGAGACCTGGAGGACACAGTGTAGCTCGTAAATTCTTTGTGCTCAAGGCCCTATCGGGGGCCTACGTGAAGGCTAGCATGTGGCGCCAGCTAATTAGTTAAAGCCAATTTTGAGCTCATCAATAAAAATAAATTAAACGGATCGTTCAGTCTAACTTTGTAAACAATTCATGTTTTATCAAACACTAGTTATTTTCCCCTGCATCGCTGCTGAAATATATCCTCGGGAATCACTCTGTCCATATGTCAAAGCCGTATGATATTTATGCAGATTATGAGAGAATCAATCACATACCGACATGCAGCTTTTGGGGACATTGTTTTTAAAATAAATACAAATTTTCATTAAAAAAAAAACTTACAAAATTGAATATGTTGAGATTGAAATAGTGATATTGATGATAATGATGATAAGTATATAATATTAAAATTATGCTTACTTTATGCTTGTAACGTCCGTGCAGTAGAACGTGAGCGAAGCTGCCAGCAATGGAAGTGTTGTTCACAGCAACATACGTTTGATCAAATTCCTTGTGTTCTTGTAAAATTTCTATACGTCCCTCTCTCAACGCCGATACATCGTCACGCGGTGTTTCTATGTGTAAATTTGCTGCAAGTTTGCCACTGTAGAAGCCTAACAGGACCTGTTTTATGTACAAATTTATAGTAATTTTATTGACCGTAACTAAAATCAGGGCCTTGTTTCAACATCAAGAGTCAAATCTCTTAATTATCATTCTCTTAATTATCATAGTAAGTCATTTAAAAGTTTTTTTTCTTTCGAAAACTGGCTGTCAGTATTTTAACGAATACCGGCGCCCACTAGTCGCTAATGTAAAACAGGTGGCAAAACAGATTTTAAAATAAAATTTACTAAAGGAATTCCAAGTAGTCCACGAAACGCCAAAAAACTACAGACAAAAAGAGACAACTTTAGCCAAAAACTTATTATCAAACAATATCAAAAACAAAGTTCCATTGTATGAATATATAGAGTCTTTATAGAGACGTGTGTGCGCAGATACAAGTGCACAATGCAAGTGTAGTCCGACACGATCGGAGAGAAATCAGGCGCAGAAATGACTGCTTAAAATGATCCCCGTGGCACGGGGCTGTACACCGCCGGAAATTGGCGGTTGTCTTTGGACTGTTATTAGAAATTGAAAAATCCCAATAACACTTTTGTCCGAACTGGGACATGAACGCGGAACCTCACAGCCATAGTTGAAAATACTTATCACTAAGCCACGAAGCAGAAAGTTAGAAAAACTTGTAGCTTAAATATTTTATAAAAAAGTATATCTGTCATCCTCGACTGTAGGTAGGGCTTAATGTTCTCTGTGTTGATGAAATGTGACTCTTTTTCCTATTGGCGAGGTTGAGGATGGATATATTTGGGATGGCCGACGCTATATGCCATTCCCAAACCATAGTTAAAGAGTTTTTTTTTCTGCCGTTTTTTTATTCATGTCACAATGCGCGAATTATTATTTCATAAACAAGGGTGAGTTCTTGATTTCTCACCGACGACATGTTTCATATCTTTATTAATGTTAAAATGTCCTAATTATCTTATGTTTACATTTTGATAGTAGTAATAACATGATCTGTATGGCTATTAATTTAATAGACCGTATCAATAATATTTTAATGTTAAAGTTTGATGTTAGATTCTATTTAATTGTAACGTTGGTTGGCTCATGAAGCCAAGAGAATGGAAATCTTATTGGTTGTGTGTTCCTTTTCAGAGCTCTACTCCTTTCTTTTTTTCTTTTGTGTATTAAATTGAGATGTAATATGAAGATCTAGTAGCACTATATTCTTCAAATATTGAATATAAGGAATGAAGGACAATCCGTGAAAATTTGTGGTTATGGTACAACAATTATATATATAAAGAACCGTCAAAGTTGCAGCCGGGAGTCTCGGGCAACTACCCAGACAATACTTAATACCCTCACTTTTTTATACTAACACTAATTAAAAACTGTATTGCCATAAATTATCACATATAAAAACTTTGTTCATGTTTGTGAATGTGGAAAGACCAATTGAATAAATGTATATAAAAGTTTAAACAAACCTTAATAGCCCTTTACCCCCATTTCTTGGTAATTCCTTTCATTTATAGAATTAGAATTGTAACAAATTAACATATCATATCATACCAATTAACAAGTAAATTATGTATAATTGTAAACATGGCTCAAATCTGACGTTGAAGCGCAAAGATATCAATCACTTGGATATACGCGTAATTATAATACCAATAATATATAAATACCAAAAATAATGTCATTGGGAGACGTGATTAAATGTGGCGAATGAGGCAAACGAGCTGTTGGTACGCTGAGTGGTCACCAAGGCCCACAAACATCCACAGCACTGTTATATACTTACGTGTGTTGATGGGTTACGTCAGGATAACATATCGAGGACTGTGTGACCATTCTAAGAGATGGACTCTAGCTGAGGAGTATTACGTGTATGATCGTAATATATATATAGCACATCACTGAGATATGCACCCAATGTGTCCTCATCTCATGGCCTTCATGCAGTCCTGGATGTTGTATGTTTCTAACATGGGCACCAGCCGTCATAGCTGTCATCACAATACAGACTATGTAATATCTTGACAGATATGCAACAAGCACCAGAGATCTCGCAGATACGTTGCTGCCCTTTTAGAGATACGTAAGCACTTTACTTGATTTTAATTTACCTTAGTTATTGCACAGACTCCTGAAGAAGCTTGCACATATCCAATATTAGACATTACACTTCCAACCAAAAGCGGCTTCTTTCTTGCCTTACAAAAAACTTCATCTATGATTTCCAACTCACATTTATCAGCTTCTGGTTGGGCTGAAATTAATAGAAATATATATTAAACAAATATTTGTGTCGCTGTGATGTATGACGAAATTTGATAATAATGTATTTTTTAATATCTTGAGGTCCAAATTAAAAGTTCGGGGAGACGGAAAGCCAATATTTTTTAATTAGCGCCACGCCCTGGCTTCGCCCGTGAACAAATTATCACCTTAAAAAATTATGCACTAAGACTTTTCACGGGAATCGCTCTGTTTGTGAAAACCGCATAAACTATATTCAGTAGATTTTGAGAAAATCGGTCACAAACAGACTTTGGGGATTTTATTATATAGTATGTAAAGATATTAAAGGCAAGTGCTCGTAATTGCCACGCTGAGCAGGCGGATTGACAATCGCAGATTAGATTTCGGACCGGCGCCACTGCTGCCTGTCGCCGATCTGAATGATGGTACCGCCATCATTCGGCGCGACCTCTGCCTGGCGCTCCCGTCTACTTTACTTTCACTATGAAGCAGACGGGGCACCAAACAAACTGGTCGCCGAAGCCTCCTAGATTCTAAGAGGGTATTTGCCCTTTGACGACTTTTACGTCACCCTGGGCTTGGATTGAGGGTGGAGGTAGTCTTTGCCCGCCCTACACACCCATTCCGCAGAGCTAGAAGTCAAAAATCTTCAACCAATGCGTTCTCCCCGTGATGACCTACGGGGCCGAAACATGGCCTCTTAATTTAGGACTGCTCCGCAAGTTTGTGGTGGCTCAACGAGCTATTGAACGTGCTATCTTGGGCGTTTCTCTGTCCGACAGAATTCGTAAAGAAGTCATAAGACAGACAACTAAGGTATCCGCGCCGAATACGCTGGCTGAAGTGGCAATGGGCTGGTCACACACTCAGAAGAACAGGTTGCAGTTGGGCCAGTAATGTTCTGGAGTGGAGGCCTCGTTTAGGAAAAAGAAATATTGGTCGACCGTTCACCAGGTGGGGAGACAATCCCCGTGCAGTAGCCGGTATGGGATGGATGCGAGTAGCAGGAGATCGGTCATCTTGGCGTTCATTCAAAGGGGCATATGTCCAGCAGTGGACCGATAAGGACTGATAATGAGATAGATAGAAGTATGTTATATATAATCATACATACATTAAAACAATAAAAGAGTCTGTTTGTATATTAAATATTCTACAAAAATAATAATAAAAGGGTGATAAAAAACAAAAGAGAGAAAAAAAATAAGAAAAACATCTGTTTGTATGTTTATCTGACACGTTACACTCCGGAACCAATGGACGGATCTGAATGAAACTTTTTTGTTACGTAGCTAATAAGCCTGAACAACATGTAGGGTGTAATAAGAAGTACGCAAACAGAGTCGCGGGAACGGTCTTGTTATAAATAAAAAAACAAATGTGTACCACAACCAACGGCTTCTATGTACTGAACTGCTCCAGGAGAAATATTTGCCTCTTCGTAAAATGCTTTTAAAAAGTTTGTTATTTTTCTAGACTTTCGAGAAAGTTCGTGCTTTGAAACGACTTCAGATTCATTTAATGATGTGTAATCACATTTTACATAAACAACATCTGCGTAAATTCTGAAAATAGGTGTATGTACTTAAATTGGTAAAGTTAAACAAGCAGTAATAACCATCAATTCTCCACGTCTGGCTTTCCTCTTTTTTATAGTGATTGCCTCATAGGGGAACCTATAAGGCAATCAAAGCCTATTCACGACTACCGTTACATAATGACACCCGATTATCGTCTTGCAGATACATTGCTCTCCTTTTTTCGGGCCACCGGCTGCTCACAAACCGCACGAAATGCGAAATCATGGCTTTTAAAGAGATTCCTATAAATATGTATTTACCTAAGTGCATCTTTAGCTTTTTGTAGGAAAAAAACATTTACTGCCTCTGATTGAACACATCCGTCAGCATTTTTGTCAAAAGATCTAGTTTTATCATCTGGACTCAATTTCATAACTCTGCAAAAAATTGTATTCAATAAGTATATTAAAGTAGTTTGTACACATAATTCTCGTGTTAATATAGTACACTGTTCCGCGAGCTCCACACACTCATTGGATCTCACACAATGAACGTCGGTAGTGCGTAAATGCATTTCCCGCAACAACACAAAACAAAAAAAAAATAAAAAAAAATAAACGTACCTTCCATAATTCACGGACGTGCTAGGATAGAGGAATAAATTAGCACCGCCCACAATTGCTGCTTCACAATCTCCGCGATTTATAGCAGAGTATGCCAACTCTAAAGCAGTTGAAGAACTACAACACGTGTTGTCGATCGTAACCGAGTGAGCTGTTGTATTCAACCAGTACGAGATACGATTAGAAAAAAAACTTTTGCTGCACCTGAAGTTAGAAAAAATCTGTGGCACTCCATCATCTAACAAAATAAAAATAGGAATGTAAACCGACAAACTGAAAAAAATATAAAAAGGAAGTATAGGATTATAATAATTGGATCGAGTTTCATATTCTGTTTAGGTTATTCCGTACCTCGCGTTGTTTATAGCGATAGGAGCTTTTCACCGATAAATGCTGTCATGGAGGATGATGAATATTAACGTTTGGGTATCTAAAATATAATCAGCGTAGAAAATAGAGGGCAATCCAGTTTATACAGAAATTCTAATACACCGGAGACTCCGGAGTCCGAGTCGACTGGATTCTAATCACAAATAGGTACTTAAACTTTGACATAACAATCTTTTAAACTTTTAGTAAATATTCTCCGCGTCACGCAACTGGAACCTAAGGCCGTTCACGCATATTATGTAAGCGACACTCTGAGAGGGGCGCTGGTGTGTCCACGGGACCTATACGTCCAGCGGATTGCACGTATTGTTTTGATTAGTTCCGAATTTCGACCATCGATTTACCTTCAAATAATTAATTGTGTATGAATGAGAAAATGTTTCATTGGAACGAAAACCGTTGGCCCGTCACAAAAAAAAAGGCCAATTTTTTTTTTTTAATTAGCAACCCGTAATGAAATACGACAATTTAGACAAACCGACTGCGACGCACAGATAATATACTAATATACAGGAAACGGGATTTGGTAAGTATTTAAAAGTTATTTTATTTCCACTTACTTGAAAGTAAAATAAAGTTAATAATAATAAAATATAGTTAGTCAATAAAATTTGTTGTTATCGTTAAAAGTGGGGTACACTGTCGGAAAATAATGACATTAAATACGGCAAAATTTATATTATTCGTTTTCTTTTATTCTTATTAGTCACCATTAGGTTGTATATTTTTAGACATAGAATTCATTTCGAGTTTTGTTACACATCTATTACATATCACGTATATAAGCTATATAACAGATCAGTCTACGTTATCGTCGGTTCTTCCTATAGCAGCCACAGAGCTTTCCCCACAGCGTAGGCAATTTAGCCTATGCTCTGCGTTCTAAATTATTGCGTACACTTTAGTCACCAAATAATTTTACTTACCCTAGTAATCCCAAACCAGATCGCGAGTTACTGGTGTATACAAATGCCTTTTCAGATTCAGAAAAACATGTTCCGATGAATACTCCTACTCTCTTCCCCGATAAATGAGCTGGACTAACACCTGAGAGATGTAAAATAACATTAATTTTTCTGTCCGCAGGTATTTCGAACTAGTAGCCTCGCCTGTGAATAACAGGAGCCGGAATGTTACCTTAATAAGTTATAAGTTAAAATCTTCAGTTCAAAATTCGTTCTGTTCAGTTCTGATTATGAGATAGTCGATCGAATATAGACAAACAGTTTTTGGGTGCTTTGTTTTATAATATCAATAGATTTTTACATAGACTAAAAATTGTAAAATTTATATATATAAATTTGATTTTTAAACCTGCGTCATATATGGCTTGAT
This sequence comes from Eumaeus atala, assembly GCA_017140195.1. NCBI lineage: Eukaryota > Metazoa > Arthropoda > Insecta > Lepidoptera > Lycaenidae > Eumaeus > Eumaeus atala. Next base: position 44,935 of record JAFELO010001896.1, read on the forward strand.
ACGCTTGCTCCATAATTTTCCGTGACATTGCATCCATAAAATTACAAACACGTAAATTGACTTTGAAAAATTCGGGATCAAAATATTCGAGATTTGGAATATTGCCCATATATTGAGCCGATTCAGGATAACTGTGTTTCCAACGGTTGCCTTTCTTGATTGGATTTATCTGTAAAATTGTTTATACTTTATTCACAATTATGATTTTCTGAATCGGATGATATGACCTCTGATTTAGAAAATTTCTTGGTGAGAATGTGTACAAAATGTAGCTCAATTATTAATAACGTTTGAGAGAACTTTCTAGATTTATGTCAGTTCAGTTCATACTTTAGATGGCAGTATTCTTAAATAAAAAATATATTAATCTACAAACCTTATTATATAATATTGATGAAAGCTGTTTCACATCACTAGCATTTGGGAAGATGCCTGCGATTCCTGAGATAACTACTCGTTCATCCAATCGTTTTCCTTTTTGTTCTTCCTCGTTTCTCTTCTCATATCGGCTTTGTGGCATCGGTTTCATTTTTAACCGACTTCAAGAAACAGAATATTATATAATTTGTATGTATGTAGGTTAGTTCACGTATAAAACTGAAACTATTAATCGAATTTTGTTAATTCATTTATGTTTACCTGCATTTACTATTATGTATGGAACATTTAGTTTAAAAACAATAAAATCGATTCTATACTTTTTACACTTAATATTTTGACATAAAAAATCCACCCCAAAAATTTTGAGGTGCCCTTGTAAACGTTAGGCCTATTATGCTTTACTGTATTGGCACCGAAAAGAAGAATAAAATTATTTCATAATACGTTTTTGAAGTTTGTTTAACAATTTTTCATACTTTTTATATCAATAGTTTTTTTTTCTTATTTTATTCCCTTTTGCTGCTTAGATGTATTTTATTTTACTAATTAAAATTGCAATGAAAGTAGAAAGAAAAAGAGAATAAAATACGTTCGTGCCGATAGATGCGCAACAGTGCACCCAATGTCAATCCCCAAAAGGTAACCACTCAGTCAGTAATTGCGATTTCCTCAAAAATGCAATCCTGGAGTTATGTGTTCGCCAGACTAAAAGTAATACTAAAGACTAAAGTGTCATTGTGACAGTCGCACAGCAGATCAAATGATGTGAATGAATCTGTGTCGCTACCATCAGACGACTTGGAAACCGATCAGGTAAGAAAACACTTATATTATTGCCAAGTTAAATTTAATTTGGTAGAAATAGACATCTAATTTGGGAAATATTAAAGAATTTGAGATATAATACTTACTTAGTTTTTCATAATATGAGTACGCATGTATACATATGCATTTAATATTGAGCTAATTCATATATGATTACCTACACATGTATGATACTATAGTGTCATTCGTATTATTCCAAGATACATATTTCTATTTTTAGCAAATTTTTACTTAGTAAATCAATTGTTGTTTTATCAAGTAATTTTATATTTGATTTTAAAATTGTTAATTGTTTTCATACTTCGAATTGGCGGGGGTAAATCATTCTTACACTTAGTGGCGGCGTGCCTGAAACTGCCACGGAATGCAGCAGTGTGGTGCAATTGTGTAGTTAGTAGGAACGTTGATCCCCTATTCGACAGACCCAGCTGCTTATCTCTGGACCATTTTAATTTATTGAATAAGTACGGCGGAGGTTCAAATTTCACGATACCAAATAAAGTAGTGGCCTGGTATAGACGCCTACTTTGTTCCATCCTTAAGAGCCGTGCGCTGTTCAAATAGGGAGTAACACGTCCGTGGGGAGGGTTGTTGAACCATATCGGGCACAAGCGTTTTGTACTCGTTACATTAGGTTTCTTGAACGAGCAAGCAGGCAGGGCCCTATCACTAGTTCCGCGTAATTTAGTTTCTAGAGGACGAGCGTTCCGCGAAGCTTAATACGGAGATCGGTGCTTATGTAGTTTTGCAATATTTACAATATTTTTAACGGTAGAAGCAGTTTCTAACTGTTTTAATTACGTGATTTTCAACCCGCAAGCCTTCATCAAACAGCAGTCTCAATGTCGTTACCCTTAATATGTATTGCAGACAATATATGTAAAGTTTTGTTAATTTTCATTTTGGTGCCCACGAACATATATTTTGTTTTAGCCGGATTCAGCACTAGACCATTAGCGTCCAACTACTCACTTACACGTGTCAAGTCCTCATTAAGCTTAGAGACGATCCCTGTCGTGTCGTTTGGCCTGAATGAGATGTACAGATAAAAATAGTGCAAAATCTGCTATGCTATTCTATTCTTACTCTATGTAATTATACCACAATTTCCTTATACATAAGAGCTGTACAAGACCATATCGCGTGTTGAGGCTATTTTCGCCATTAAACAACCATCAAATAATCGTGCTGTAGACATCGACTCTATACCAGGTGAGCTGCTCAATTACAGCGGCAATAAATTTTATTCGTGAATACGGAAGCTTCTTGATCTTATATGAGGAAAAAATTAAGTCCCATCTTTTAAAGTTTCACGTACTAGGGCCCTATATATGAACAAGGGTGACCATGCCGAATGTAATTCCCTATCACGGTATATTTCATTACTGTCAGTCATCGGCAGTCTTTGCCACAAAAAATTTAAACTGCCTTTTTTGCCATTAAGGATTTTACTAGAAACCCAGTTTGGTTTCCGAGCTGACCTAGGTACTTGTGATGCTATATTTTATGTGTGGCAGGTAAGTGTATTTCCTCGCATCAACAAAAAGAAATATAAATTTCGCTCCGCGAGCAGCACTATATCATCGAAGGGCATCTTTATGAATGAACCACTAATATCTCCGTGTACGCGGTTATTGTATCGCCCAACGTCCTTTACTCAGTGGAGACGTAGACTGTGCATCGTCATCACATCCGCGTGTTGGACAATATTCATCCAAAGTAATGCTGCGACTGCTAATTAGTCCGGACCAGTTAGTAGTCAACAGTGCACCCCCAAAAAACAGCAAAACAAGATTCGTTCAGGAGCTCTTTCATATTTTATTTGTGTCCCGACTGTAGATGGCTACTAAAGAGTCTTCTTATTGTAATTTTTCAGTTTTCACGCAGTCGGAATTTCGTTTTTTAATTGTTACTTTTGAAGTGAAAGCTCTTTAATGTCTTACTTATATATATTTTTTTTATGTCACGAGTAAGCGTTACGACCGCGGGAAGAGGTATAGGATACTTTTGAATAGATGTTGCTTATACCGTTCAATAGTTCGTTGAAGTTTCACTTTAATTATGTGTCCGCGCACACATTTCAATTACTTTTCGAATCTTGTCTGCACTTTAAAATACAATAATAAAACTGAGACTCTTACCTGAATTGGTCCAATTATTAACAATTCAAATTAATGAAACAACTTAACCTTATATAGGCAAAACGAACTTGTGATTTATGCTATTATTTGATTACATTTTAAAATTATACAGGGTGTCCCGTAAGAAATGTGTAATTAAATTAAACAATTGAGAGAACAAGACTGAGATTTTCTTCCATTATAGAATGTTGTCGAAGTTCTTTTAGTAGAATATTGTGAACAGCTTCTATATTATTCTACTTTCATTGACTACTTTCATACTTTCTGGCATGCCCAACTCCCACTTTCATGCAATTACGTTGGCAAGCACATAGCAGGAATATACAGGCACCCTGGCTTAAAACTGTACCTTTAAGCAGTTTCCCAAAGGCTCCATTCACTTCGTTCCCTGCATACACTCCTTTTTTGACACCTGCGGTGTACTTTCCATCTCTGCTAAAAGTATAACTGAGATAGTTGACTTGCTCTTGCACTTAATCATCGGCCACAAATCTTACATCCCCTCTGGTGCTAGTATCAACTTTAGTTTTCTTCACATTCATTTGTAGGCCCATGTTCTCATAATTGTGAATAGTGTTTGTAGCTCAGACGGGGTGGTGCCTAAAAGTACAGCATACACGAAGAATGTAGTTTCATACTAAATTCGTATTCCCACATTTAAAGACCTCAATACCTGGAGACACATATCCAGATAGAGAATAAGGAGGCGAGTTGACACCATACAAACCTGCCTAACGCCAATATTGATATTAAACTAGGGCGATATGTTGCCGTTCACCCGCACACATACTTTGCAATGCAAATAAATGAATTGTAAAGCAAGCAGGCGACGCCCATAGTTGGGTAACATGTCCCATAGTTGGGTAATATGTCCTGCAATTTCTTTCGCACAACTGTGTTAAATGCTTTCTCTAAACCCACGAACAACAGGAAACCTTCTGGCCTACAGAAAAAATGCCGTCCGTACTTCCTCCTCTTGACCTAAAATCTCCCTATGACTCCCATAATATTCTTTCGGATATCCCTATACCTATACTTTCAATTTTCCATACACTTTCGAAGTTAAGCGGATGAAACTGAAGGCCTTATAGCTATTGCAGGCCATTCGTGAACGCCGCCAGTACTCGGGCACTCTAACGAAGTTATTCGCCAGTCTTTCTTCCGCTTCCAGTCGTTTTGTTGTGTTTACGCTTCTCTTACATGTAGGGTTCAGTGGCATTTCTACAATAACGACATATATATCTCGCTTCGTATCGTTTATACGAAAAGTTATTTTCCATTTTTTCTTCCTTTGCAAACATTATACATACTCGCAACTTTCACTTCGTCATCACACCATGCTTCTCCACACATTGACTTGCATAGTTTTGCACTTTCACAGACCCCTTTCGCAACAACTACCGTATTTTCTTTCAAAACCAACCAACATTCACCCACGCTCTGGCCAGATTTTATCTTTTTGGTACCTGATCTCATACAGACTTCTAACATTCAGATCTTGCAACTTTTCACTCTTTTGCCTTTAGTGCGCTGTTTCTGATGTCACCCTTAAACTGACGCCTACATCGGCTGACAACCATATAGTGGTCCGTAACAATGTTGGTATCTCTGAAGACGCGAGTTAAATGTGACAGCCCTGACCAGATCTCCTTTGTCAGCAATCTTACTTAATAAAACAGTAAGAGGTAGTGTCATGAGTAAGAGGCTACTATGCAACATGGAACTATCCATGTTGCATGGTAGCAGGTAGTGCCATGCATGATGCATGACACTACATCCTCTTATACAACGGAATGGGGCCGGCACGACCGGGTAGGACCTCTCGCTCACTTTATACGGCCGTAAAGTGACACCCACGTTGTCGCGTTTCGTACGATTTGTGAATAGCCGTTTTCCCACTGGGGGAAGGTGTAAAAGAGGGCAACGCATTGCCATAATTATGCTAATGTTCGTGTGCGTCGATAGTCGTTGAAAAGCTCCGATCGCTCGTTTGTGTCTATACTATAAAAAAAGAATGTTATGAAACACCATGAGCCGTCCTAATTAATCTGTAGTCGTAGCATTTGAGAATAACAAAAATAATGTATGTTTTTAATTAGACCATTATCACTTTTGTAATGGAATGAGCTGTAACTCTGTTGAAATATTTTTCTTTTTTTGTAATAAAATCGTTACCGAGTTAATTGGCGCAGTCGGTGTAGGAATCCCTGAGTTGTTTCTTTATGAAACTGGAAAACTCAACGTACGTTTCAACGTTTAGCGGGGAATCGAACAAATAAATAAATTATTTAATTAATTTATTTGTGTGTATTTACACGGGAAGACTGAAGAACAGAATCACAGCATCAGGTGATAATCCGGAGCATGAGAGCAACGACTGGGCTGTGAGTGATCCAATTCTTATGTACTTTCCTTTCATTGATTTTCCTTTTGCCTCCGATATTTTTTTATCGTTTTCATGTACATGTGTTGTTTTTTTCTCTATGTATAAAGACAGATAGTCTATGGATTTTTGGAGGTCTAATAATCCATATGGATATGTTTTTTATATAAGTTTTATATACTATGTTACAGCTAGTTTAACTATAGAAGGAATCAATCTTGTACCTTACCTTGTATCTTTGTTTTCGAGAGGGATTCTAGAATGCTAGCCCTATTCGTAAGTGTGAATATGTTTAACGTACCTTACAGGGCGATCAAATACAATGTGAATACTTGTTTCATGGTATTACTAGTAGGTTGACGGTTAGGTTAGTAGGAGAGTAGGGTCATATGATCAATTAGGACGACGTGCATCATATGATTAGTAAGGAAGATGTGGATTGTATAAATTAATTTAGGAACAACGTCTTGGTGATCCTAGAAGGAACAATGTATAGCGTTAGAAGTACAAGATTGAAAATTAAACTGGAGCGAGAATGGTAGAAAACATTGCGTGCAGCGCACTAGGTGCATACCTTTTTCTAAAATAGGTAAAACTATGCCAGACCGAAATATTCGCCTGGCCAACCAAAAAATGTATACCAACACATCCTTTAGCATATATCTCTACAGTTTACCATGCTATCGAGTTAGGAAAATCAGAGAAGACGCCTCAAAGGTCGTATTAGTGGAACAAAATTTCCAGCAGCAGCAGCTTATAATGAGAAAAATGTGAACCGATTTAATAATCATATTAATTTTAGTAATCGAAATTTATCACAAGCATCATCATCATTGCTTAGACCTGAATTTAATAAACATTTTAGAGGCAATAGTTATAGTAGTAAGCAACATAATAATACATTTATATTTCATCAAAATTCACCAGTATTTAATTTGAATTTTGGAAATAATAATAATATAAACCACATTCGATACAACATGCAATTCTTCGGACTTCGCGCACTTATAGCTTAAGCTATAAGAATAAAATATTCTCCAAATATTTTTCAAATAAAAAAAAATCTCAGAAGTATTTTTCTTCACTTTCGGATAATTTTTTAATATAATTGGAGAGATTGGCTTCGAGAATAATGGCATTAAATAGCTTCTGAAAGACCTGGAGATTAACCCTGGATGTCATCGATGTAATATCGGGTAGGTTTAGTTCTGGGATCTCTGGCCAGACTTGTCGTGGTTTAGTCTTATTGAATTGTATAGCTGTCCATAGAACTTCCCAACTGAGTGAAGTTGAGAAAACCTCAGCTTTGAATGAAACGTACCATCCTCGGCTAACAGTTACTAATGTAACTGTTACTGCTGGGTCTGAAACATATACAAATTCTTAGTGAACTCCTACATTACTTTAGATTGATTGATACAGATATGTATAAAAATAGGTACGTATAATTTTACATGTTTGCCATTTGAAGCGATGATAAGTAAGTACATTGCGTTTCAAGAAACTGCTTCAAGAAAGCGCTGCCTAGTGAGACAGTATATTTTTTATAAATAACTGTGGCCACCGTTACTTTTAAAAAATATAAAATTGTTGCATATTATGTTTATTAAAAATTAGTAATCGTACGAAATATGGTGTATAATAACTTTGCACATGCCTACGTTCGCTCTTGCGTTGGCAATACTAGGCTCGGTAGTAGTATATACACAAATTTGATCACCCCAAGTTCAAACGTGAATAAATTGACATTGAAATTAAACAGAATGGAAATCGCGTATGTTAATGATATTTAAATACAAGTCACTATGTCTACAATGTGATTATTACTCAGCTATTTATTTTACCAACGCGTTGAGTCAATATTGAATTATATTGTATCGACCCAAGTATTACATTGTAGAGATCCTAAATTATCGTTGGTTCTAATCATGCATGGGACGAGTGGAAACAAATTTTTATCGGAATCCTTTCCTAAACCTCATGACTACAGCTCGTAAGTGACCGAGATGCTGCAAAGAAAAAAGCAGAGGATTTCTTGTGGACCGACGAGAGAAATAAAAACTAGAAACTGTTTTTGCACAGATTGTCGCTCGTCACGCGTCACACGTGTGAAGTGCGTTATCAGCGAATTTAATGATCTTAGTTTACACTCGATTCGCGCTCTTTCATCCAAAAATACACATATACATAAGCTCACGGGTAGAGGAACAAACAATAACCACGTGGAGCATCCACCATAAAAGTGAAGTTTTTGGGACATGAAGACATATTTACACGACACGTCGACATTTCTAATTACAAGGCGATTCCTACTCCTTGCATCTAACTGTACTACTTGGAGGTGCATGACACATCAGTATTCTAAATATGTACGTTGGGTGGAATATCGAGCTAACCACGATAACCAAGGTGAACCACACCGAACCAAGATGATGATTGGATAATGGCGTTTTATGTTAGTGATTTAGTGAAATATTACAGAAAACCGGTAATGCATTGGACATTTCATTTCAATGCCGAGCCTATACTTTTTGGGTTGCTTATTGTTTATTGTTTAATTTCACATATTGGATCTGTATAATGATCACCTGTCCCTGTCTTAGCGGCTAAGTATAAATTGAGGGTTCGCCACGCACCCATGACATAAAAGATACCCACAACATACTCTGCTGGGTTCCCATCATTCTCCATGCTGCTTCACAAAGGTACCTAAATTTAGAGTTATTCGTTCCATTACATTTTCGTCACTTATAAAATCCTTTACATTATAATATATTTAACAATAGCTTTAAGTTTATTAATCGACAAATCTGTTTTTTATTACTGGGATTTTCATCATAAAAACGTATACAATTACCCGTAAAAATATTATTTATTTTATGGAGTCTTAGCACAGCGGATTTATTCTTATTTCTAGTATTGATATTATGTAGATCACATTTCTTCTTAAATTTTTCTATAATTTTCTGTGCATACATAAGATTTTCAAATATATATAGGCCATGCAATGTCATAATTAATATAATTAAGCGAATGTCAAATGTAATAAATGAACGACTCCATTCCAAAAATTGAATCAATATCAGCAGCAGTACCCCCTAGTAGAATTCCAAATGACATAATATTGTGAAAGTAACTGAAATAAACAAATGTAGCTGTTTGCACGTCTGTTATCTGACCATTTTTTTTAACTGCGAATACTGCAGATGAAAGTCAGTTGGATAAACTATCTCTGTGGGAGCCTATTTGTAATTTAGCATCTAAAGTTATTCCTAGAAATATCGTTATATTTTATATCTCTATTTCTTCGCCATTAAAACGTACAATAGTATTATTAGATTTAACATTTGGCAAAGTAAACTTAATAAATTGCGTCTATTTTTCGTTTTTTAATAAATTATTTGTATTAAACCATTCAACTATTCTAGAGAGAGCATTACTTACGTTATCAATGACATGTTGATGCCTGTTTGTTTTGAAAATAATTGATGTGTCATCTGCAAACAATACTATCCCATGCTTTTCATTCACAAGATAAGGTAAGTTGCCTACCGATGTTCTCTTGTTTTAAATATAAATCAATCCATAAGTATCGGTGGCGTAACACTAAACGATATAAATTCAGTTAATCAGAGTGAGTGCATTAATTTAGTTACTTTGTTAATCACGTTTAAAGGTTGTCTTGCCAGTAACATGGAAGAATTTGACTGTACAAATTTAATAAATTCGAATTTAAATATAAGCAAAAAAAATTAAACAATACAAAAGCTTTATGTTCACATAATGGGGTAAACGTGTAAAAATGGTTACCGTTTGTACTCCTGTCCGAAATACTTTAACAAAGATTGCCACAATTTCGGGAATCACTAGATGGTGGATACAAGATCACGATGTGAATATAGAAAAAAATCGCACAAGGATAGTGTAAATAAAATGAATTTACCATGCGCTCCGCATGGTAAATTCGGGCCCAGCTAGATCGAAGCCTGAAGGCTTGACTTCGACACAGAGGTATAAGCGCCGTACGACCCCCAACCGTGCAAGGCTCGCTAACACCAACACACAGAAGAAAACGTGCTATTATCTCCACCAGAAGCGACCCGTAACGGACCGTGCAGCACCCTAGTTTTCTATATTTCGAACCCGCGAAAAGCGTCTCAGGAGTGAGGTGTTACACGAGCTAGATTCGGACCACAGGCCGGTAGTATTCGAATTAGGTCATCATGAAAATGTCACTAAAACAATTATCGATTATACTGTCCTGGAAGTACATTAAAATGATTTTCAATCGAGTCATCTCAACAACATTCCCAACACATACCACACACACACACACATATATTCCCCTCATTCTATTTTTCTATCCAGTAGGGCGGTGACTATTGATGGCTGCATTCATAATACTGACCAGTGGCGGGGGCCCTACTGGTCAGTAAAATAGAATTGTCAGGAGGAATCCACCGTCCCAGAGGACCATTTAGCTATCTCTGACGATTTTAAAAGACCTAATCTGTCGAAAAAACGCGGCTTGACGTCTGCACAATCGCTACGGAAGTGAAGTGTGCAGACAAGCCATTCGTCAACTAGAAAGAGATGTTTGAAAGGCTAGTTCGTTATTCTCCACGGGCACTATTTTAAATTAAACTCATTTCCTAATTGATTGTATTCTTTATTATTCACAACACTGTATCACAATTTAGCACTTTATGTTAACATTATTTAAACCCCTTTGAAACTCTTTTAAAACTGAAACTCCTTATATATTTGTATTGCTTAGAGCCTAATTTTATATTAGAAGATATAAACGATAGCGAGATTCATTTCTCAAAGGAGATGTCCTAGATAGTGATTTAGATTTGACGTTGCAGGAAGAGTATGTGGCAAGGCAAGGGTAAGGAGCACAAGAAAAAGAAAAGTGGTATCGTGGACGGCGTCATCTCCACTTGGCAGTCACGCTGGGCCGCGTGTGCCGACGGGAGGGAGCTGTACTGCTTCTTTCCTGAAGTTACTAACAGGGCATGGGTGCTTTGGAGGTCGCCTGCACAGGACGGCGTTATGTGACCTGCCATCATGTCCTTGCGGTCATGAAGCCAAAAACCAGAGACCATGTACTACGGGAGTGAGACTTGTACAAAAACAAGCGAAACATCATGCTGGACGGCACCGAACGGAAGACAGTGGGCCCAGTCTATCATCAGGACTTGGTCGCCACGGAACAGAGCTTTAGGCAATTTAAGACATTTGCGCATACATGGCACGTGAAAAGGAAGGAAAGGTAACGACATAGCTGCATCAAGATAATCAGGACTGACTAGGCCGATGACAAATTTTATCTACATGGTGTCAGGCCATAGAAAGGGGAGAGTGAAATAACGAGAGGGCACTTATATAATGTGTAGAGGGTCAAGAATTGCACGTTGGGGAACAGAGCCGGTGAGCAAACCCCCGTACATCTCCCATGATTCATTTCGTACACCGAGAGGTGGGTATGGGTGGAGGTGGGTAAGTGCTAGAACCAATTACTGTGTATGACGCCTCGTAACGGTCGAGGCGTTGAAACCTTTTTTTTTTTTGTTGACGCGGAGGAAGGCATTTACGCGCCTTTATTGGCGGGGTCCAGTGGTGTATGCGGCTCGGGGCATATTGTATAGTGCTGAATACCCACAAAAACCACCGCGAGTGCCACCAGTGCCGCCTTTGGTGAGGTGCCCCGGAACAGCAATTCATCAGGGCACCTCGACGGCTAGTCAGCCCCCTAAGGGACCGACGCCACCTCCACATATGGTGTTGTCCCGCACCACAGCAATTTCTGTGCAATAGGAGTGGTACAATTAAACCTAGACTTAAATTAAGCTAAAGTTAAGAAATCGAAATATATCAGAAAATGTTTTTCAAAATGATATCTAAATTTGTCACACAGTTTGTCACTAAATTATGTACCTACTAATTAAACTAGACAAGACAAACTATTTAAAAGGAAATTGTTACGGCTTAGAATAATAATAATTGTAATTGACAACAATGTTGTCTAAATTAATAAATTTGTGTGGTCAGCTAGAATTTATGTAGTGAACCATTAAAAATGTTAAATATCTTTATTCATAACTCCAAGATATTGCTGGCGCATCCTGGCAATTGGCGATTGAAAACCCAGCTTGGTTCGACATGGAGGTATAGAAAAGAGCTTGGTAATTGGATGGCGTGGCATGCTATGTGGGAGCGCTATTGACAATTGCGTGAGTACAACTGAACAATCTATGCCACCGTAGATGACTTTGTGCATGACTACAAGATCGAGGACCTTTCTTCAATGCACAGTGGTGTGAGTTTGAAGTGCGCTAATCGTTGTTCGTAGGGGCACCTATATGAAATACCAGAGGCACAAGAAGTTAAGTTTCCAGTGTCGTTACGCTGAATTGTTTCGATGGTCGAATCGAATCGGTTCAATCGACCATGGTCACGGGTGGACTCAAACGACAGTCCACAGGTTGTTGTAAAGCTTCTGAAACGTCGGGCTACATAAATAATTTAATAAACTGCGATAAAATCCGTAAAAGTAGTTTTATTGTAATGACTAACATTCACGTAAACTTAAGACATCAATAAAGCAAATTACTACTCGGGTTTCAAACTGGGCTTGCATATTCCAGGTGGATCCTTGTCGGAGGGGACTTGTCAAAGTCGAGCACCATCGTCGCGATGCTCGGCAGGAACGAGTCCTAACAGGCGATGGCTTCCTTCTGCGAGACCGTCATGTCCCAGAAGGAAGCCGACGAGCGGGAGAGAGAGGAGGCTGCCGACGCGGCCTCCCCCTTACCGATGACGAATGGGGTTACGAAATAGACGCTTTATGCAGTGCCTTCAGTAGTGCCCCTGTGTACCGTGTCGGGCCGGGATAGGAACCCGGTCCACTTCCAAAGACTGTCGTAGAGTAGCCGGACAGTCTCCGAGGAGGTGAAGTCTGGCCTTTTCGCCGAGGCCAGCCTGTCGCTGGAGGGGTCCTGTTGCCTGCAGATCCGGGACCCTACACCTATAGCGGCTGAATGCTCCCGTAGGGGTTTATTTGGTATTGCTACCCAATCGCCGAGTCCAGCATAGGTCTGAGGGTCTACCCGGGCTCCCAGGTATCATGCGTAAATGCATTCCCCTACGTCACCAAAAAAAAAGGTGTTTACGAACCAGTGTGTGGTAAAGTATTGCCTTGATTTTGCGAGACCTAAAGCCCTTGGTGTTGCGAATTATGAATCCCAGCACTTTTGCCGCCCTCGACACAATTGAATCCATATGGCCAGAGAATTTAAGTCTTTGACCAATTATAACATCTAATTCTCTGACATGATTAGCCTCTGATATTTCAGTTCCAGCAACAGAATATGTTGATGGGAATGAAAGCTTCTTACGAGTGTATTTAATTACACAACACTTCTGGTGGTTTAACGTCATACCATTAGTACTGCACCAGAACTGAATGCGATTAATATCTTCCTGTATGAGTAATGCATCGTCTTGAGACGTTATGTCCCATAAACTTTAAGATCGTCTGCAAAAAGAGAGTACTTACAATGGTGGATTTGGGATCCCATGTCATTGATATATAGTGTGAATAGCATAGGTCCAAAGTGAGATCCTTGTGGTATTCCGGATATTGAGTAAAATGATTTGGATTCGTAACCATTCACAGCCATAATCAGAAGTCTCTTGCCAGGATACGACCTAAACCAGTCCAATAACATGCCACATATTCCAAACAAATCCAATTTCTCAATAAGCACTGTGTGAGGGGCCTTATCAAATGCGCTAGAAAAATCGGTGTACACTGTATCTACCTGTTTTCCTTAGTCAATTTCGCAAGATAAGTCCTAGAGAAAGTGGTTAAAATGGCTATAGGACGATAATTCCTTACGACAGTAACATCACCCTTTTTACGAATGGGTATGATACTAGTTTTTTTCTAGTAGTCAGGGAAGAACCGCTCTCAAGGGAGTGATTAAAAATATGCAACAAGGGCAGGGCCAGCGCGCGACCACATCGCTGGATAAACACTGGAGGTATGTCATCAGTACCAGCACCTTTGGTTGAATCGAGTTGTTTAATCTTTTTATATACTTCTGTTTCAGTAAATATGATCGAGCCAATATAGCGATTAGACGTGTTAAAGCTGTATTCGCCGACGCTGTAAGTTGCATGGTTATATACCCCAGAAAGAAGCTTAAATTAAAGTATGCAATAATTAATATAATATCACAGTAGCTTATTACTTCATTCATTTTGTCAGCGAAGTTGTTTAAAAGCTCCAATTTTACTTGTGGTGGTAGGTATACGATACATGTATGGAGGGAGCTTAATTTATTGTTTATGTTCACTTCAATCGTGACTCATGGATCCTCAATCTCACCTTCACAGGATGTGCGATTGTGGGAGCGCACGCATACACATCGAGTGTATAAGTCTTGATGATGTGCAAGGTGCGCTTAACAGTCTCAAAGCCAAACGTTCTGCTTGCTTAGATGGTATAACACCCTTTATTATCAAAGATAGTAAGAGCATGTTTCTGGCGCCGTTGCATCATGTTTTCGACGTTATCTCTACGATTTTTTTCCAGCCAGAAATATCAAAAACGTCTAGAGTAGTGGTGCCCGTTCCTAAAAAACAATCCAGTCCGGATATTCGTGATTTTAAACCTACAGCGGTGCTGTCGTTATTCGCTAAATTGTTGTCGTTAGAAAACAATTCGAGTAACAAATTTACTCAAGAAGAAGCTCAGTATGGTTTCCGGCCGGGTCGTTCCACTAGAACTAATCTGTTACCTTTCTGGACGTATGTAACAGGGGAAATAGATGACGGAGCACAGGTCGACGCGGCTTACTTTGGCTTCCGAAAAGCGTTCGATTTAGTAGATAACAATGTACTTCTTAGTACCTCCGGCTACCTGAGGACTGCGACCTGAACCGACTGAGACTGAGAACGTACAGTATGAGGGACCCCGCTCAGAGACATACTACACTTACACCGGTGTAAGCCACGGAAGTAACTTAGATCCTTTAGAGTTTTTGATATTTATTAATGATTTACCAAACGTAATAACTAGAGCGAATTGTTTGTAATTCGCAGAGGATTTTTAAAGACTAAGAGCTCATCTGACTGCCAAATTCTCCAATCTGACATTAATAATGTATACCGTTGATCTCACTTAAATAATTTATTTTTCTATAATGAAAAATGTGCAATAACAACATTAACGAGGATAAGCTCCAACATCTGTAATATACCACCTAGGAGGACACAGTATAGCGCACGAATCTAGAGATTTAGGCACGAAAATGTCCAAAGATCTGACTTTCCGTGCTCATATTCAAGAAGTTTCTGCAAATGCATACAACATTTCAAATCCATCTTTGTTTACAACAAAAGTGTACTTAATGTGCTGTAAGCTACACTATACATTGTGAGTTCTCACAGTATGCATCGACACATAGAGCGCCGTAACCTTTTCACATGACAACACTTAAGCGGCGGTCGGCGCTGTACGTCCTTGAAAATCGTTTATGAACGAGTGGAACGTGCGATATCCATACCAATTACATGAGTTGTTTAAACGCGCTAATCAAAGGAACTACTGACCCGAATTGGGAAAAGTATGTTTGTGTTTAACAGTCAATTTACAGAGGAAGGCTTACACCATGACGCTACGTCAAATAAGACCGGTGTTACGCGGTTAAAACCGCAGTGTGATATTAGTAATATATAAAATTAGCAATTAAATGCCACAGTCATGTGTGTCGCAGTAACAAATTATGCAAAACCAAAGATATGTAAATTTTGTAACAATGAATAATATAATGTAATCAAGGTACTGTACATTAGACTTGTACATTAGACTTTTGACCTCGTAGTTACGTAAGAATGTTCAAGTGGAGGTTTGTCTTGGTTTGGAGACCTTGGTCGTACCAAAACATATTTATTATAATTGTACCTACATATAGAATTTGTCATTTGTGTTTTGTATTTATATGCCATCTTTTAGTTCTTTTTCTTTATGTTATAATCCTACTCTGTAATATAACTGTATATTTCCTTTATTTTGGGTTGTTTGGTAGAAATCGCTACTGTAAAGATAAGACTGCCCTTGTGTACACTAGTATATAATTTAGTTTTATAATTTATTTGTACCTAGATATTATTATGTAACTAACTACTTGTGTACACAAAAAAGTATATTTTCTTTCTTCTTATTTTTTCAGATGGAATAAGCAGCCTGGAGTCTGGAAGTTGGCCGCATTGAATCCCCGTGCCTTAGGAAGTATTTTAAACAGTCCCTGCACGTCACTTCTCCCCGATTGTGTCGGTCCGCCGCCGCCATCCTATTGGCATGGGGGAGTTAAAGAATATTTTTTCATTGCATTGACTTTCCCTGGATGAGTTTCAAACCGGTATGAGTATCCTGAACTCCATAGTGGGAGAACCCAACCTCAATTCAACCAACTGAAAGCCCTCAGCCGCCTAAGAGAATGACGTGAACAGAGATCCGTTAACGACAATTTCTCCTGTGTGTCAGGCCGGGCGATTATTACGGGAATCAGGTCAGCCTACAGCCACAAGAGAGCCAACGTTGAGACCGCGCAATGGAACGGGACTCCAACCTGACCGTGGTCCGAATTAGGGCTATCCCACATATTTAAGAAACGATCATATCGTCTCATTCGCACTCCCACTGTTGGCGACTAAACATCCTCTCTGATCGGCTCGTCGGTCTCCTTCAGCGAAATCCAAGCATTTTCCTGTATTGTGGCCACGCTGGGCACAAATTATAAGAGCACCTTTCCAAATGCCAGAACCAGGTGGTGGCGCTAAGTGGCCCATCCGGTACACACCTCGAGAGTATAGTGATAATTGTATGTCGGATCCAGAGTGGCCCGATGGCCAGCTCCAATAAATTAATACACAAACGCATAATTAACACCCTTATTCTCATTTCTCCTCCTGCCTTTCAGATTCTGGCATTGAGGCTGGATCCGCTACCGGCTGTACTACTGGCAGTGCTGCCAGCATTTCTTCTGCAATTGTTCGCGCCTATTAGCACTCTGTTGTGGAACAGCTGCAGACTGACCTGCTCCAACTTTAGCTAAAATGGCAGCCCTATTCTTATTCCGGTTTCACTGTTATCACCCGCCAAAGGATGACAATGTGCGAGGTCACTGTGGTATCATCGTTTTGGTCTTCGCCTCCCTATATTCCCACCGGTAGCCAGAAGACCAGACTTTTTCCCTTAGGTTTGTTATGATCTCTCTTTGGAGCCGGTTTTAAGGCACCCCATTTATTAAGCTATTCCCGCTGCCTTTATAATCATTTACTTTAACCCAATTGGAACATTTTCATTCAACTTAATTGACATTAATTGTCTGTTTAATAAAATTTAAACTATCTTATTATTTGGCTAGCTAGATTGGGCGGCCGCTACTCGCCCTACAGTATATACGCGGGGCTTTTGCCCTTTACCCGCACGAGTTCCTATCGATTTTATTCAAATATCGATACATTGTTTCTGAAAAAAATTACACAAGTACTTGTGTCATTATTTAGTTGTGCATAAGTAATATATACGTTCCTCTGTAGTTTTATGGGTTCCTTACAGACCTACCGCGTCCTAAAATATGTAACGTTTTGCAATTCACACTATATTGAGCAGTCCGTTGTAGCTACTAGGAAATTATTCCATCAATGAATTTTATTTTTTTAATTATTTTTTTTAATTTATTAATTTCTTTAATTTTGTTTATGTCGAACAAATGTTATTTACAGTTACAGTTATAAACCGGTGGGTAAAAAGAAATGATCGGTAAGTACTTGGCTATGGCCAAGTAACCGCCATTTAATTTACTGTTTGATGGTTGATCTTCATTTAAATGTCATTTTGCCACAACGTATACATTTTATAGAAATAATTTAATACTACATAATGTTTATAATAATGGTTTCCTACTGAATATTCTGTAAATTCATGTATTCTTATTGTTAAACACTTCCTAAATACCACATAGTGCCCAGTTATAAAAATAATCAAATCAAAATCCAAATGTATCCTCACAGGTGCATGATACAATGAGTGCTTTTTGCGTTAATCGGAACAACAAATTAATTATAAAATATCTTGGGTACTTTTAATAATATGTCATATCAGTCCACCCGTTGGCATGGTAAAATGTATATGAAATGGCTGTAAAGCTTCTAAAATTTAAAACTAAATAGAAATAAATGTTCAATAGGCGGTCCTATCGCTTTAAAGCGGTATCTTCCATGCAACCAACTTGGGAAAGATGTATTGCGTGGAGATAAGGGCGTGCATTTTATGAACAAATTTTAAACTTTACAACTAACACATAGTAAATAATATATATATGATTAAATAAATACGTAATAATTATATTGTGGAAAGATTAAGACCAGTGTGAGGAAAAAAAGTAAAAAAGTAACGCAATGAGTGACAACATCAAGTGTCAATATTGACATTAATTAAATTAATACAAATCTACAATGTGCGAAAATGTATAGTATGTAATTAAAATAAAGTAAATAGAAAAACACATAACTAGCAACAGGTATATATGCTTTACGTACAGTATTCAGTTTATTCAGAATATAATAAAAAGAGAATGTTATTGTCGTAGAAAATGCACTTTGACACGTTTTCTAAATATCTCAAGATTAATTTTCATTTTTCATCAAATTATTCATTTCTATCTCAGTATTGTGATGATTTTCAATTACTGGGGAGGTGTCATCTGCAAAGATCGTGTACTCACCAATACAGATGTCTGGGAGATCGTTGATGTAGAGCTGAAAGTGGAGTGGGCTGAGAACACTTCCCTGAGAAACGCCATAGCCATTAACTCTACTTTCAAATTTATGTATTTTTAATATATTATCTCTGGTCAGGGAAAAGATTTCAACATATTATTGTGTGCGGTTCAAATATAATTCCAACCATTCTAGAACACGTCCTACAAACCTAAACTTTCCAGTTTATTTAATAAAATATGATGCGATACCTTGTCAAGCCTGGGACATCTCGCAAAAAAACACAGAGGGCTACTGCTCTGTTGTTAAATTTATTAATAATAGTATGTATTCATCTAGAGCTAGCAAAAGTAGTGCTTTTATTATTTTGGAATCCAAACTGTTCCTCTTTAATAACTCTGAACTTTCTAAGAAATAAATGTCGATAGCCACTTGTACATTACTTTCTCAAAAACTTTTGACAATACTATTTTCGTATATTGGCTTAATGACAAGTCTCAGGCGGAACCGAACCGCCTGTTTATCGAAAGCCTGTTGGCCGCGTCGGCAGTCAACGCAGCGTCAGCATCGCCACCGCCATTGCCCTCTAAAAAAGAATTTCTCGCTCTGTACGCCGAGGTACAGTGGCGATGACAAAGACTCGGAGGTTTTCAAAGTGTTCGATGATGCCATCACTTTCTACAAAGAATGTACGGGTATAAGCGACGATCATGTCCTCCGGGGCCTGCCCATGCTCCTGGAGGGAGAGGCAGCAGTGGTTTCGAGGTGTGAAGGCTTCCTTTGCGTGATGGGATGACGCTCTGGTGAAACTTCGTGCCACGCTCGGAGCTCCCCGTCCACCGCACAAGTTATGGCGCGAAATTTTTGCCACCGAGCAACACGACGAATTTCGAATTTCTATATTGTCACTAAGAAAGCTTTCGTCGCCCTCTAGTATTATATCTTGGGCTAGGTGTCTCTCACGTTTTTTGATGAGAGCGTTAACTCACTTTTTGCGTATTTTTGGGACTAGTGCCTTTTTGAGCTTTGAGTGTATATTTGCAGACTTTGTCGGTATATAACACTTTTAATTCATTATTTTCTAGTATAATGTCGTATCCCTTGTGCATTGTAGTACGATTTTTATTTCATGAATATCTTTTCACCTACGTAACAGTGTTTAATCTATTTGCTAGGTCTAAACTCTACATTTGTAGATCACAGTCAGTGGTATCCATAGAGGAGTTAACATTTAACGATTCTGACGATTCAGATTACATACATATTTTTTCCTATATGTTATGTTCGTTGAGGATAGGTTTTCAAGAGACACTTTAACAACGATCGTTGTTATAATAGTGTAATATATTTTATAATGAAAAAATATATATCAGCACATTAACTATTCGTCTTAGTAACTTTTTCTTTACTTAGAATGCACAGTAGCGGCGTCGAATGGATTGTTTCTTCTGCCTCTAATATTTTTTTTATATATGTTAGTTAACGATATTGTTCTAGTAGTTTCGCAAATGCCCTCTGTTGTTTGGTGGTGGAACTGGGTGTTAACAATCCAGTAGACTTGCGTAGTTTCAAAATATGTTTCGCCAAATTTGATTTTTGAATATTAATTGTTATTGGATAAATTCTTTGTATTTTAAAAGTTCAGAATCACTTTAATGAAATGACGCACAAAATTTTTTTTTCGGAGGGACCTGCTACTGGTTGGCGGCGCTGTTGCTCCCGCCTCTACACTTAAAATGACTCGCGAAATCTTTTCTCTTCTGTTTTAGGGACGCACAAAAAGTAAAGTAAAGAGGCTTGAACTTGGTTCAACATCATTTCACTAATATAATGAGCCATTTGTGACTAATTAATTTAAATGAAAGTATTAATTAGTTGCAAATGACATATAGCAAATAACACCATTTGAACGGTACAAGAAATTCAAATTGGATTTTATTTGTACACCACCGTCAATGTCTCGAGTCCGGAATGTATGCGCTCGCTTTAGTGGATGGATGTTAAAATGCAAAAACTAAGACCCGATCCGTATCCCTGGCGCTTCATGAGATCTTCGTCTACTTGTGTGCCCCAGGAGGCATCTGCTTTGAATTTTTTCATTCCCACATCAGTGTTTCTTCTCTCTGTCCCCTCATTCACTCCAGGGATTGAATCATTTCAGTGTTAAAATAATAATAAAAATCAAGCTCTCTGGATACACGCGTTTATTAGATAAAAATAAATCTATTTTCAATTGTATAAACAAAGATTAAATATTCTTAAGTCAATAAATCATCAAATAATATTATAAACACGTAAACAAAAAGAAATAATATTTTTTGAGAATGCAAACATTCATAATAGTGTATACAGGGGTATAGAATAAAAATATCAAAAATGTCTACGAGAAGGCAGTGCCTAAACGAACACTTACATTTAACTAGTACAAAATCTATTTACTAGCCAATGCCTACAGGGAGACTGGTAAATTTAATAACCAGTAAACTCTTAGGAATACATTGCTTACAAAAACTTTTGTCTTACGACTATTGGAGATTTGAAAGATTTTTTTACACAAAAATAAATATTAAATTGAATGTTACCTCGCGCCTCGAGAGCCGACTCAAATTCGCCCTTGAACTTTGACATACAAACGTCAAACCAGTAGGTACTATAAATTTTGTATAATAATTTAAAATTATTTCATAGATGGCCCTAAGGTGGTGTCGAAAGTCTTAGAACAAAAGTTTTTGTCTATGATGTTAACTATATATTCCTAAAAGTTTGCTGGTGTTTTAAAAATACCCGTCCATTTGTATAACTATATATAAATACCCGTCCATTTGTATAACTATATATACAGACGAGTACTCACACTACAGTCTTAGACAATGTTGCGGAATGCGGTTTTAAAAATAAGGGTCACCACCCGCGTCGATTTCTCGGTGAAAATTTTCATTTATAAGAATTCTAGAATCACATTACATAACCGAAGAAGAAAAGGAAGGAAGTTAATTATCTGAAAATAGTATACTCGTATATGCCTACTTTATATATTTGATCTTCACATGTTAAAGTCTTGAAGGCGCGCTTTTGCCGCGCTCCAGCTGATTTGGGTCGGCACGACCGGGATGGTGCGGTTTGCGAGTATTGTTATCCATTGTAAAAGAGGGCAACGTATCATGATATAATGCCACGACTGCCAGTTTTCCTTCGCAGCATATTAATGTAATTATTATCTATCGTATAATACCAAAAATCTGTTGTAGTGGTGACCCTAAACATAGTGCATACTACAAATTGTTTAGATCGAATTAGATCAAAACATATTTATGTCGATTACATTGTGTCTATAATTTCAACAATCCACAATTTTTTCAAAACTTTTTTACACTTTATCCATACTCTGATCATAGACAATTTTTTCCTAAACTTAAAATTATCTCTATGTTTGTATTGAAAAATAAGCATTGATGGTTTTTCTTACGCTTTTGATCGGTATTATATAATAGAAAGTTATAGAAAACAACATTTAACATCTATAAATATTAGTTGACTATACAAGTATGGCACTGTCACACTGACCGTAAAGGAAATCACAAAACATTAACTTTTACAAACAACTATACGCTTTGCGCGTAAATAATTATTGTGCGAGTCCTTTTACTTTCGTGTCTGCGAATGGAGTTTTCGGTGCTATATTTCTATCGGAAATCTGGTGGGTATGATTTACAAGTAGGTAATAATTACTAAAGTTATCAAGATTATTTATATATAACAAAACGGTGGTACCGTACAAAGCCGACATAAAAAGCAACAGAAAGACCGCATTCCATACCTCGACGCCTCTTATTGTAGTACCTTAATCTCACCAAACAAACACACAATATCAAATACAAATACAATGAAACTTCTAATGACCAAAATAGTTTACTTTTCTATTATTTGTACTTTAAAACCCCACGCCAACACATATAACACCTATAATTATAATTTTTCAAACCCCAAGATTTATCTATGCCAAGAAAGTAGAAAAAAATTAAGAAATTCTCAAAAAAAAGATATACCACAATTATCTTAATTATGAGAATAATACCAAATCACATAAGTTATAGTAAGTAACCTAAGAAAGGCCTCTAGGGTGATAAAAGATCCAAATTTTGATATCGAAATATTTTTTGTTGATAAATCACATTCATTTCAGACCCAGTACAAGTCCTTGCTGAAGTGTAGTTGTTATACAATTTGAACGTTTAGTCGAATGGTCGTTATATATCGAGTGAGGATATGTTGCGCCCTCGCAGTCATATGAAATGTGACAAATGCTACGAGGCGGTGCTAAAGATTTGAAGTTACAAATAATAAAAATTAATTTTTGAAGTAACGTTTGAAGTCGGATCGTGCGTTTGGTAGACATTTAGGAGACAGTCCCATCCTTCTTCTTGCCCAACAGAGTGGCTCCGTCCTCTGTAACAATATATTTTAGAGTATACAGTAAATACAGTAACAGTAAGAGTTTAAATTATGTTGAGTTTACGCGAAGTGAAGCTGAATAGATTCATAATTGCAACATTGCCATGATAAATAACAAAAAGTTCCAAAAATACAAAATTCATTGAACAGGCTTGGCTCAAAAATATAGGAAATGGATGGTCATATAGATTTGGGTGGGGGCCGACAATCGGAGCCTTGTCACGCCCACCGACGCCTATGAACATCCGCATAATTACTATGCCGATTGCTCTCCTTTTCTCCTCCCCTATTGTCCACCGACTACTCACGAACCGCATGAAACGCGGCACGGAAGATGTCACTACGTAGGCATCATGAGAGCGAGAGGTACATCCCCGAGCGTGCCGCCATAATTCCACTGTAATGCAGCATAGCACTACCTCTTACAATATAGAATACTAAATTATGGATAAAAGTTCCAATTAACCCATTGATTTACAAAAATACATGATATACGATTTCATATTCAAATGTAATTGTAAAGCATCCGTGGTTATACATAATCATATTTTTTACAATATCAACCTAACGTACAATAAACAACAATTATTTTACTTTCATTCAATAAATGTGAAAACGAAATAGTGAGTACAACTGTATTACCTGCATTGGGGTGCAGACGTTTCAGCACCTGCGTCAGGTCAAGTCCGGTGAGCGAGCGCAGCGCAGGCGGCAGACCTCCAGCTAGCCTGGCGATCTCGCCGGTAGCACCGCCGTCGCCAACCAACACGATCTCGTCGGTCTTTGCCAGCGGCGCAGCCACCTCCGCCGCGATCTGTGAATACAAGCCCGCACGTCTTCAATATCATACAAATAAAAATGAAACCTTAATAATATTTATATTGACATGACAGGTGCTGAGTGGTCCCCTCTATTGGTCACAATAATAATAATAATTGTGGACTGTAATATTTGTACGAATAAGGAAACATGTCTGAAAAATATAATAAAAATTACTGTTTCACAGTGTGACGTGGTGCATTTAACTTTTGCGCAAAGTAACACTGCACATCACCATGCCAACAAGTTATGCATTTCCACTGTCACGTCTTGTAAATATTTAATGTGTTACATTTAGAAAGAAAAAATATATTTGTTTACATAAATCCACAAAGCCAATCATATTACAGTATGTTAAACTACCAGGCTGATTGATAACTGGACGAAACGACGAACTTAAAAAAATGATAGGCAAACAAAATTTATTACATTATATTCTATCATCTTTTCGAAAATAGAACACCAAGTTTGAATTTATTCGAACTGATAGAATTTATGTGAGCTGGAACTATCCCTGCCGTAAATTTTCTCAACAATGGAAAGAAACGAAATTCATGCGGTGATAAAGTTGTACGTTTTAAACGGGAAAACAGCGACCCAGATTGTGAAGCTAGATAGAGTTTTTGGTAATACTGGACTTTTGGTATAGACAGTGTTTTTGGTAATTCACACCTAGGTAACTGATTTTAAACGTGGTAGACATAGTTGCGAAGACGCCAACAGGTTTGGCCTTCGAAATAAAATCACGAATCCGTACATGATCAAAAAGATTCAAACAATCGTTTTGAATGATCGGCGTTTAAAGTCGCGGCAGATAGCAGAGATGGTAAGCATTTCCTCTGAACGCGTTTTTAACATTTCACACCAACATTTGCTAATGAAAAAGCTACGCGCGCGATGG
Organism: Eumaeus atala; assembly: GCA_017140195.1. Classification (NCBI taxonomy): domain Eukaryota; kingdom Metazoa; phylum Arthropoda; class Insecta; order Lepidoptera; family Lycaenidae; genus Eumaeus; species Eumaeus atala. The sequence continues at coordinate 69,632 of JAFELO010001896.1, forward strand.
GTACCGCTTTTTTGCTCACTGTTAACAAAAAGCAACGTCGAGTGGACGATACGTCGGAGTGTTTGGCGCTGTTTAAGCGTGATACTAATCAGTTTTTGCAACGTTATGAGACAGTAGATGAAATATGGATACATCATTATACTCCTGAAACAGAAGAACAATGTAAGCAGTGGGCTGAGAGCGGAAAACCTGCGTCGAAGAAAGCAAAAACGGTTTTGTCGGCTGGCAAAGTGATGGCAACTGTTTTTTGGGACGCTCGAGGGATTATTTTAGTGGATTATTTGCAAAGAGCAAAAACAATAAAAAAAGAGTATTATGCAAGCTTGCTGCAACAATTTAGTGAAAAAATCTGAAAGAAACTCATTTAGCATAAAAGAAAGTTTTATTCCACCACGGTAAAGATCTATCCCGAGTGCACGAGGGGTGCATTTGCCAAACTCCATGAATTTCGGTTCAAATTGTTACGCATTGACGGATCTTTAGAAATGGTTAGGTGACCGAAGATTTTCATCAAATGATGAAATCATTATCGCCGTAGACGAGTATTTTGAGGGGTTAGAGAAAACATTTTATCAAAGAGGTGTAACGGCATTGGAGAAGTGCTGGACTAAATGCATCGAGGTGGAACGTCAAACATAAACAAACATCATTGCAATTTTTTTCCGGAGGCAACTCCTACTGTTGGCGAGGCTACTGCCTTCGCCGCTACAGTCCATCTGATTAGCGAAGACTTTTGCGTCTTCTAGTTTAGAGAGACGATAGGGGACTAACCCCCCTCTTTTCCAGTAGATGGGAGGAGATGTACCGGGTGATGATTCTGGACGTAACCTATAGTAATTATTATGGGGGCAAAAAGGGGAGACGGGCCCACTCCACACTAGTGGGGCGGCGCGCGCACGATGCTGTTAATGATACAGAAAAGTGGATAAGGATTATTAAGCTCGTTTATTGTTTGGCTTATCTTAAGAGGATCTCCCTCCCTCTGCGGGGGGGGGGGTTTAATTATGTTTCGTATAACTTATTAGTGTTACTTCGGTAGTGTGGTCTAAGACGCAATATTTTTAAGTTGTGAGCACAAGGGGCCAGTCCCCCGCCTGTTACATTTACGTAAACAAAAAATCGTCGAGTTGCTATTTCATTAGTACTAACAACAAAGACGAAAGTAATTACCCTGGGCAGTGCCTCGAGCACGAGAGCCATGATGGCGGCGTCTCCGTACTGCTTGTACACCTTCGCCTTGGCCAACATGCGTTCGGCGTCGGCCTTACCGACGTCGCCGATGTCCATCGCCTCGGCCACGCCCAGCACTTTGATGCGCTCGGCGTCCGCTTTCGCGGCTTCTACCTTCTGTGTGCTGAAATAAAACAACGACAAATATTTATCATCATCATCATACATCATTGTAAGAGGTGGTGCCATGACGTATTGCAACGGAATACAACCGGCACGACGGCGAGGTACCTCTCGTTTAACATCCGCATATATGCGTTGCCCTCCTTCGCCACATCAGGCTACTCACAAAACGCACAAAACACGCGACATCATAGCTATCACTTTAACGGCAAATTCATGTGAACAAGAGGTAGGTTTCCGCGCCGACCCGATTCTGCTGCAATACAACTCGCCACCTACCGCTGTCCTTCAGCGATGGCTTGCACTCTGTACGCCTCGGCTTCAGCGGGTAATCGGATGGTGGCCGTCAGTTCCTCTTCACGACGTAGAATCTCTTGTTGCTCCACCTGGAAATCATAACAATAATTTAGGTCAGTGTTCCGTCGTAATACTCGTAAATCTTTCAAAATTTAAGTAAGAAGTCATAATAAAACCATTTTTTTTATTTATTAGAAACACAACGAATAACACACCCTAGGATTTATCCGCACACCTGCATACATCGTCAACGCTTGGAATTCCCTGACTAACAAAGAGATCGGCCGTCATGGCGTTCCTTGAGAGAGGCCTATGTCCAGCAGTGGACCGACAGGGGCTGATAATGATGATGATGAAGCGCGTAGCTACTCGTAACTATATTATTCTAACAGAATAAATTTGAAAGCGTGTGTGTATATTTCTTGTGATTTCTCGCAAATACCGTAGAACACATCTGGATGAAATTTTGCACAGATATAAATTACAATCTGGAATTATATAAAATACTTCAATTCAATAATTAGCTTTGGGATTTTTTGGATTTGGGTTTTAATAAATATTATAATGTTAAGAGATTAAATATAACACCCATCACCTGAGTGAGATTCGAACCCATGATATCTGGCGTAAGGTGTGCGACATTACCAATGGACCAATATGACGTAGAATTTATATACGCGCCAGTGTGACACTCTACAACTATGTGGTTAGCTATAGTACAAGCCTAGTTGAGATTTGGAAAACAGAAAGTCCTTTTTTGGGTTCCGTAGCCAAATAGCAAAAAAGGAATTCGTACTTCATTCTTGTCCGTCCGTAGGTCGCAGACTTCTTGCTCGATGATCATGAGTATTGGATGTTTGAAATTTGGAAGGTGCACTTAGTAATTTGGAAGGTGCACTTAGTAATTACTTTACGCGAATGTTACACGTTATAATAAAATTACTTTAACGGATTTTATCGCGGTTTATTAAGTATTTTGCGATCCCGACGTTTCAGAAGCTTTACTGCTACCATGGTCACGGGTGGTCTGAGATGGCAAATGTCCTGATGATGAATGTGCTATTGGGATTGCGAATAATTAAAACGTCTAAGGAAGCTAAATAATTATTTGTCTGTACTGTCTGTCTTTTTTCCACGGAGCATAGAGACGGTGTATAATTCAATAGGTGTTTTAAATGATCCGTAAGTTGAGAGCTTAGATTGGTAGAAATAAAATAACGCGACTCTAGAATACGGCTATTTGTTGACTTGTAGCGCTAATCGACCCCTTCCTTCAGGGGGGGGGAGAGGAGAGGAGGAGAGGCCTCCTTATCAGATAAGCCAAACATTAAACGAGCTCAATTATCCAAGCGCTACCAGCCAGTATAAGGTCCCTACGAAAAAAAAAATGAGCTAGATATATCTATAAGATATTTTCGATTATGCTAATATTTTCTGATATTTCTAAAGAGGTAAAAATTATGTGCGGATGACTCTAACCTTTTAACTACTGTGTGGAAAATTGTCAAAGAAATCTGATTATTGGACTCAACAAAAAGTTCAAACAAAAATTGGTTCAAACCAACTTTCGAACAAAAATGTGTACGAAGTAGTAACGAAGTGGTACTCAGAGATATAGGATTTTTATATGCTGGTACCTGACAAGAGCGAACCGGTCCTGCCTATGAAGGATTCAGTAGCATTAGGATGCTACTGAACCCATCATAGGCAGGACCGGTTCGCTCTTGCCCGATTTTTTGAAAACTATTCAACATATCTCCCAGATACATAGTACATCATTGATATTCTGTACAAGAGTTATGTTATGATCATGTAAGCGCCCGGCCCCTCCGGGCGCGCCAGTCAGCCGAGTGTCACTCACACATTTCACGGATTGTTGGGTCTTACTGTCGGTTCATTAGGTACAGTCTCTGTGTCAAGTAGGTTTTTATAGCATAGGGGGCAAGCCGACGCACAAGTCACCATACAGAGTCCTTTGAGAGACGCTGCAAAATATACAAAATAAAAATATGCAAAATAAAAATACATAATTCAGTATATGCAATACTCAATTCTGATTCCGAATGTGTAAAATATAGGTTCCTAGTATATGCCTAATTGTTTTTGAAGTTCTAATTCTACGGTTACCCAGACCTAGACGCTACTACTACAGCTGACGCGCCCGGGGTATTTGACCTGCGGCATATGACACTAAATTAGGTGAAGTTTACTATGTATATAAGCAATGCTTTCGTTTTATTGGTTATATACGACCATTAAGACGTGCTTCAAAAAAAAATGTTCGACCATTTACAATTCCCTTTTTTTTTGCGAACCTACTACTGGTTGGCGACGGTATTGCACCTGCCCCTTCAGTTCACCGCACTAGTGAAGACTTTTGTGTCTTCTAGTTTAGGGAGACGATAGGGGGACAGATCCCACTCTTTCCCCGATTTACAATTCACGCCGCGTACTAGTGGTAATTTGGTGTCTTCCCTCACGGTATTCTTCCTAATAGTGCTGGATCAAAAGCATTACTCCGGTTGCCGGTGGTGTGAGCGAGAGGCACGCACCCGGCCAAGCGGGCCGGGTTGTGTGGCAAGGGTCCAATGACCCTAGTGGAGCCATCTTACGGCTTTCTATAAATATAAATACAAGGAAACTGTCTGTATATGATTTCAAATTAACTAGATTTTTTTCAAGTGCAGTGTGTTATTTATAGGTTCTTTAAACAAACAAACGTAAAAAACTGTAGTTCTATTTATTCTTTTGTGTGGAGGTAGAACTACCACAGACACCCGGAACAATTTTGATTGAACATCCACTAAAAGATAGTGAGTTTAGGACAGAACACAGGTTACATTTTATACAACAAGCCACCGTACAATATACGGGCGAAGCGGAGATGGGTCGCCTTTAAAATATAACTCTAAAATGTAGTTCGAACTCGTCTTGGACTCTCAAAACAAAGAGCCCATTATAGATTAGCACAGCTCATATAATATTACCTCGATCTGCTTGCGGCGTTCCACAACCTCGATTTGAATTTCCTCGTTTCGTATTTTCTGTTTAATTTTAGCGGCTTGAAGCTCGTATGCCAGAGCCGCCTCGGCTTTCTGTAATTGAAACATGTTATAGCATATAATCAGTCGCTTACAATTCTGTCACACGAAGATCATAAAGTCGAAAATAGCATGACAACAAACAACACACATTTACCAGATCCCTAACGGGGTAGTCAGGCTGCTGTCCGATGGCGGTAAGGTGTCAAGAGTCATAGATTATGTTTACATTACACGCGCTGTTAGCAATAATTCCATAAATATTTCTGCGGCAGATTTGCCGTCACGTTTCCTGCACTTTGTTAGTTACCGGTGACCCAATGGGAATAAAACAATGCATCAAAATTTTTTATTGTAGGGGAACAATTGATCCGTAGTAGCCACTTAATATTCAACGACGTCCATAACCATCCGCATATTTTTTGTGCAGACGCCTTTAATATAGTAATCTGGATTGAAATTCTGAGAGACACATTCCTGTCATTTGGACAATTCATTCATCTATTTGAGACCTGCTATTTCCTAGCAATACTCATCATTGTTTAAAAACAAAACCACAGAATCGATGAACAGTAGGAACAGTTCATCATCAGCCTCTATCCGCCCGGCGTCCACTGTTAACAAACTCTTTCAGTTAACATCGAGACGGTCGATTTTTCTTAAATATTGCGACTGTAGCAGTGACTCTGCGGCGATATCGTGTGAGCGCCCAGGTCGCGCCGGCCCAGGTCGCGCCGGCCCAGGTCGCGCCGGCCCAGGTCGCGCCGGCCCAGGTCGCGCCGGCCCAGGTCGCGCCGGCCCAGGTCGCGCCGGCCAAGGTCGCGCCGGCCCAGGTCGTGCCGGCCCAGATCGTGCCGACGCAGGGCGGCTGCACGGCACGTCCACGTACTAGACTTATTGACGGGTGCCAAACACATACCGCGGTGTTGACTTCTTGGTCAAACTGCGCCTTCTGCAGTTTGAACAGCCTCGCGTTGTCCTCGATCTTCGTGTCCATGGAGTACTTCACGTCCATGGAGCTCTTCTCACACTCAGCTTCCTGTAACATGATGATCACTATTAGGACTGTTTAGTAAGAGGTGCTATGCTGCATTGCCACCGAATCGGACCATGATTCAGAAAAAATTTCAGGTGGAAAGGAGTACTATACATCTGCATGACCATTATACAGACGACTATGCTCATCGGCATTCGCCAAAAAGGATTCGAATGATGGTTTGTCTTTCTATATTATAAAAAAAGTATTTTCCAAATGGATGAATTTGCAAGGGGCTTCAAGCGAGTAAGTCGACTTTGATGTTTAATTAATTGTTTACATTTTCAGACATAGCACGTAGCTATAGCAAACACTTTCTAACCAACACCACATTTAATAATTCATAATTAAAGCAACAATAATTAATATCTCAACAAAATATTTTACAAATTTTACTATCAACATTCCAATTAAATAAGCAATTTTTTTTCATTGCAAGTCCATGCCTCATGCGACTTGCTAATATTTTTAAACTCTTGAGCTAGAAGAGTATAATGAAGGTACATGCTCAGGTATAAGAGAAACTTGTACTTATTATATCAAAGTCACTGTGAACAAGGAACGCATTTGTCAATTAAGTCTAATAAAAATATTAGCGGTCACCTTGCACATCATTACAGTGTACTCATTAAAAGGTATCTATGTGGTCACCTACAAGCAATTTTTAGATTTTTTTTTAATTTAAATAACATATAAGTGTGAGTTTCATTCTTGCATTGCGGCAGATTCGTGGCTACATTACAGGGCAAATACTTTGCGGCGGCGACCATGGTTGCTGATCACGTATAACGTGCTTGAGACGTAATAAATGTTGATTGAGAACACTGGGCGAAGTCGCGGCTATAAATATGTCGCATCTAGAGGGTGAAGTACGTTCTATTAAGATCAGAGCTGTTGTTACACCACTCATACGCTTACAATACCACTGCAACCAGAGACAAAGGGTTGAAATAGACCGCAGTCGTTCACAAATGTCTTTTGTTTATATACTACATTGTTGGCGTGGTTGGAATATACTAGCACCTGTGCTTGTGAGTAATTAAAAATAACTGAATTATTACTAGGAATGTCCTTAGATGTTATAAACTGGCTTTATCGCCCACGTAAATTAGGTGTTACTGACAACATTACAGTAAGTACGCAGTTCAATAGCGATTCCAAGGTGCGATTTAGATTTATTTATTTGCTTCAGACATGGTAAACATTGGTTACAAAAAAGTATATACATTAGGATCATTCATGTTTCACACTCTTAGAGGCATGCAAATGTAATAAAAATTAATAGATAAGTAAAAAAAGTCCAAGGTGATCATAATAAGGCAAAAAAACTTTGTCAATTAAAATTAAGCCTTAAAAATTAAAATAAAAGTAAACACATTAAAAATTTACAAACATTATCTTGCTTGACAAAAGTACACATCTCATAAAAATGTATCGCGGGCAACCTCAATAATTTTAGGTATCGAAATAAAGGCTTGCATGACTCGAAAGGAGCTTTAAACATCATAGCTCTAACACATTTTTCTTGTGCTGTGAAAACTTTATGGGAATGCGAACCCCAAATACCCCAAATAATTACGCGGTACCGAAGAACTGAAACGACATAAACATGATATGTTGATAATGTTGTTCTAAGGTCTGTGATTTTCCTCAAGTATTTTAGGGCATATGCAAATTTGTTTATTCGTACACAGACGTAATCTATGTGCGACCTCCAGATTAATTGATTATCGATTTTTACTCCTAAAAATTTGGTTTCAGTAAGTTCCCCTATTTTTTTATTTTTATATTCGATTGCTAATATATCAGATTTTGTTTTGTAGAATCTCATATAGTTTGTTTTGGTCAAATTTACTTGCAGGTTATTTTGGCACAGCCACCTTATTACGGCCTTAATTGGGTTCTAAATATCATCTTCATGACTAAGATACGGGTGAGCTTTATTGTCTGTGCTTACCGTGCCTGTTATGTCATCGGCGAAGTTTATGTTTTATAATAGTAGGCATTTCATTCAAGTAAATTATAAATAATAATGGGTCCAATATACTTCCTTGTGGAACTCCTTTTATATATCTTTTGTAGTTTGAAACGTAACATTGCAGTTCATTGTTATCGTTCACTTGTTTTATTTAAACTTGTTGTTTGCGGTTATTTAGAAATGATCGGAACCAATCGTTTAGGATACCTCTGACTCCTGTATATTCTAACTTTTTATAAGTGCCGCATGGTCCACGAAACCAAATGCCTTACTGAGATCAAAATATATCACTGTAGTTTTTTTTACAATTTATGCTGTCTAATATTGATTTGATTAGTGTATATACAGCTAAGGATGTTGATTTATTCTGTTGAAATCCAAACTGTTGGGGTCTTATTATATTCACTCGATTGCAGTACTCCACCAAACGCTTTGACATGCATTTTTCTAAAAATATTGAGAATATTGGGTACTAAAGTTATGGGACGGTAGTTTGTCATTTCATCTTTTTTCCCCTCTTTTCAACAATGGTTTGACTATGGATAATTTCAGATTGTCCAGAAATATTCCCGAGGAGAAGGAAAGATTTATAAGGTAAGACAATATGTAGTGTATGCTGTTTATACATTGTTTAATAATGTAAGTACATGTTTCGTCGTAACCGACAACTTTTGTATTATTAAGAGACATAACTACATTTTTTACTTCCATCATTGTCACAGGCATTAGATACATTGAATTAGGTCCGTTAGAGGATCTCCACCATGGTTCAAGCCTTGTCGTGGCGGTGGGGCTTAGTAGCCTGGGGTGAACACAGGCGAAGCCAATTGAACCGAGGGGGATCTTTGCACCCCTCTTATAGGAAAAGGGGGCTTAAAGATCAGGAGGAGGAATCGCTCTCGGTACCCCTCTTATAAGAATTATTTCCCGGAACTACGATTCCGCAACACTCAAATTGTCTTTAGACTGTATGGCTATCCAGGAATGTGATCTTTTTGTATTCTTGACTTTTTTAACAATATGTACGTCCCCCTTCTTTGTTAGATCCTACAGTAGCTAGCTGCAAGAGTATAGTTATTTATTTTAACATTAGTCTCGGAGCTCTTTTTAAGAAATGTTTCTGAGGAACACAGTATATCGGTTTCATCATTTCTTTCAATGTGCTCTAACAAGGTCATTTATAAGATCACTTTTTTGGATCGTGATGTGATTCAAAGGACTCTGTGGGTCAATACTATAACAGTATGTTGAGTCAACTTGGCGTATGGCTTTGGAGGGAACCGGATGATCCTATGGCAAGCCGACAGTTAGGTTAAATATGCTCAGAGCGATGCAATTCTTTATAGGTACGTACATTTCTATTAAAAGATTGTAGCTGTTCGTAGTTTCGTATATTATAGTCTGTTCGTATATATATATATATAATATACATATACACTGCGACGTCATCATCATCATCAGTCAGACACGACGGACACTCATCCGACGACGACGGACTGCCTCTCCCATAGAGCATAATGATGGCCATGGGCTCGTGGCCACTTGCATTCAGCGTAGGACGTAATAGGATTCAATCTTACCCTGATCCCGGCGTCTCTATTCGCCTGAGCGACCCCGATGTCGGCGTCCCGTTTCACGACCGCCGTCTGCGCCTTCCCCAAACTGGCCAGGTACTGCACGTCATCGTACACGTCCTTGATCGTAAACGACAGGATCTCTATGCCCATCCGGCCGACATCCGGAGCGGCAACCTCGCGCACCAACCCCGCGAATTGGTCCCTGTCTTTGTACACCTCTTCTACTGTAAGAGTTCCTGTGAACAAATGTATGAAAGTTGAAGAGGCGCGTCCAGACAGACCAAACAAACGCGCGAGGCCATTGTCGTTCTGTGTGGACGCAACTTGTGAATATTTCGTTAACCTTCAATTACTCGCATGGGATGCCATATATCCCTGACCGAGTTTGCTGGAGTTTGCATAGGACTTCAAAGTCTTTAATTTTCAATCAACCAGACTATTTTTGATATTATTTTTGAGTGCTCTATGCTGACGGAAGTGGTGTACAGTAGAGCTTCATCGGTTACTATAAGACAGGCCGGACTACGGTCTAGGTGCCATTGTGAGCGATAGGGAGATAGAGCCTCGTCCTTTCCCGCAGATTTTAAAGATGCATCCCGGTAATTGTTTAATACTTCAGACTAGTTAATTTATGAGGTTCATGTAGGTAAGTCATGGCTTGCGTATCTTTTTGCGTGTTGTAGACGTGCATGCACCTAATTCGCTGCTAGCTCTGAGGTGGGAACATCGCGAAGATAATGACATGTCCCACAATATCAAATCTCTTTATTGTCGCTGGTACTGCATAGGTTGGCGTGTGATTGCCACGAGTAAGTTGCTTATAGTAATAACTGCTAGTTGCTACTAGGTAGTGCCATGCTGTATAGTTGCGGAAATGAGCTCGCAAGTTTGGGTAGGTACCTCACGCTAGCATGATGCTCCCGCAAAGTGACAACTATGATGTCGCGTTTCATGCGTTTCGTGAGATTCCGGTGGCCCATTGGGGAAAAGTGGTATATGTGGATGTAACAGTTTTATGTGGATGTACATGGGCGTCGGTAGTGACTGGAAGGCTTCGCCATATGTTTTGTGATCTCTCTCTCTCCCGTTATCAAATTTCACAATATGAAAAATAAAAAATGTATTATTCTGTAACAAAAAAATTCTTACATACTAATAGCAAGGGCAATTAACAAATATAATAATATGAAATAATAAACTATTAAATAATATTAAATTAATAATAATATGAAACTGTATCGTAAAAATACTAACCTTTTAACATTAAAATAAGTAAGACCTAGGCTTAACGTCAGGGGTATCAGAGCTACTCTCAACATTTCCATTTTGAATTTTAAAACTTAAAAGAGGACTAAAACTACAAACACTTTTATTCACCTCACTTTTATGTAACTAATATAATGTATGAATTAAATGTGGCAATTAATTAAAATTAAAATAAATAATTTATATTTCATTAATATTTACATGATATGCTAAATTTAAAAACATTTTCTATGCAAGAAGCAGACGTGAAATGTGCTCCCGTTGCCGCGTTAGATAGAATAGGTACAGATACAGATATAAATACTAACAAACAAAAAACAATTCTATAACATATACACATAAGGTACAAAATAAATTAGTTCGTATTTATAACGCTTATCATATTATATTTATTTTGCAAATGATATAAATATAGCATTGATAAAACCAAAGCTGGGTTTACAATGTCCTGCAAGTGAAACTGTTTTTCCTACGTCCAAATAAAGTATACCTCCTACCTACGCCTCCGTACATAGTAGTTACGTATTGACATGTAGTAAGAGGACTACCCCTTACTAAGGCACTAGCCTTGCTGCATTGCAGCCGAATATTCCAAGCAATCTCTCGGTCACACAATACTTCCGCCAAATTACAGGTATATTGTCGCGTTTCGTGTAATTTGTGAGCTTCCGGCTCCGGATCATTGGAGAGGGGGCCAGAAGGAGAGGAAATATCGGTACAACAATTTTGTCGATGTCAATGAGCATCAGTAGGTAATCATAAAAAACTACCGACTGTTCGTTTAGCCCCTAAAAGGAAGGTGTAAACAAAGTATATCATTCCCACCTTGTCAGTTCTGAGTATAAAAGTATAGTTGTTCTTTCTAGCTGTTAAAATAAATTGTTGATAAAATAAAGATCAAGGTCATCAGACTGAAATTTATCATATAATAAGAGACTTTTGTTTATGTAGTATTTAGATAATTAAGTGGCTACCCACGCCCAAGAACATTTCCAACGATATGCTTTGTTCTCCTTCACTCTGAGGATACTCATAAACCGCGGAGAAGTCACTTTGAGGCGGTGACATCTAAGCAGTACCTATTAGGTCCTCTCGGCCGCAACGCAGCTGTTAACATTATAATCACGAATTGGAGCAATTAAAAGATAATATAACCAAATTTCCACAGTACGTCCGGGAATTTTCAGATTAAAAATTGACACACAAACAGGATTAGGTAGATGTTTTTCTAAGTCAGTACTACCATTATCCGCGCTCTAGGATATCGCCAGTAAGAGCAAGAAAGACGAGGCAAGACCTATTATTATATAATGGTGAATATGAAATGTATTCAGTTACAGGTAAACTCAAGAGCACATGAATCACATATGCACGGGCCTGAGCTCTATGAAGAAAGGCAATGTGAGGAGACCCCCTACAGTGCTAAAGTTTACCTTTATAACCCGTAAGTTATATATGTTACGGATTACATCTTGCATTGAAAGCGAAGTCGAAAGCTTGTTGTTGTTATGAATACTTGTTGTGAACCCAGCCTTACTGTGGTGGCCTGTTATCGCGGTAACATTCGCAGATAACGCACTTTGACAGAGGTATGAGATTTAACAAGCGATATTAGCATTTGATAAATAAAAATATACAATAATTATTAGAAGAAAAAAAAACAACGTGAAATATTTATCCTACAAATCCACTGATTTACAAAAATACTAAGATACTCAGCCAGCGACTTAGAACCGTCCTATAAAAGATGTGCACCTGTCCAATTTTGCACCTTGTTAAAACCACTTAAAGTCATGCTTATATCGTTGACTTTTGAAACAATGTTTAATATAGTCACTTCTTTCAAATACGAGGGTGGATTGAAAAATATTCGGCCTGCCCAAAAAAATAAACACAACAATAACTGATCTACAGTTATATTTTTATTTTTCTACATAATCACCATCAAGTTCGATACACTTTTGCCATCTCCCATTTAAAGCATTTAGACCGTTAAAAAATTAGATTCTTCTTAAGAGTCAAAATATGCGTCTACTGCTGTTTTTGACCTCGTCGTGTGTGTCGAAAATCTTTGACCTCCTAAGTGCTTTTTTGGGTTAGGGGACAAAAAGAAGTAAGGCGGTGACAGATCAGGTGAATAAGCCAGATGCAGTAGTAGTTCAAAACCGCAATTGTGGATTTCAGTCATTGATTGCACAGACGTGTGAACACGGGCGTTATCTTGATAAAACAGGACTTTTCTTCGGAGCAGTCCGCTTTTCTTTTATTTCCTCTCGTAAACGACGTAGTAAGACGCGGTGGTAATCTGAGTTTATAGCCTGGCCCCTTTCAATATAATGAATCATAATCACACCCTTCACCCTTGCAACGATTCCCAGAATGTTAAAGCCATTAATCACTATATCAATATCGCATTAGCCTCTTTAAGGGGTGGTGGACTGGGTCTTCTCCGCTGTTTCGATTGTCGTTTTGTTTCAGCCGTACAGTAATGAACCCATGATTCGTCTATTGTAACAAACCGATTCAAAAAATCATCTGCATCGGCTTCAAATAATTTCAAACAGTCACGTGAAATAGTCAATAGCGTCATAGTTTTGTTCAACTGAAAGCAGTCGCGGAACCCACCACACAGACACCTTGTGGAAACCCCATTCGTTGACTATGATGTTTTTAGTACGTTCATAAGAGATGCCTATAATCTCGGCTGCCTAACTTTTATTCTGCGGTCTCCCATAATTAAATCAAATATTTTTTTAATATTTTCGTCAGTAGTGGACGTACAAGATTTCCAGAGCGGGGTTATCTTCCACAGTCTCTCTACCACGCTTGAATTCTGCTATCCATTTTTTGACGGTTGAATAAGACAGAGCATAATCACCAAAAGTACTGACCACATCATCATGGATGTGATAGCCCCCTCTTATGGAGGTACCTAATGACGGCACGCTACTCGATTTGCTCCATTTGCAGAAACTATGTATGTGTAATAATCGCACACGTTTCGAACTTCACACAACTAACTAGTCCGAACTGAACTAAATAATGTGGGTACGATTGATTTCAAAATTGAATGAATCTGTGTTAGGCCGAGTACTTTTCACTCCATCCTCGTATAATCTGCTGTGTAAAAATTACTTCAAATCATACGCGTAACGTTTACTTTGCAAGAAATGTTTATACAATCGCGGACTCTTTAGAATTTCTGTTCAGTAAAGAAATCATGTCTCCAGTATTTTCTAAATCAATTACTAATCCTACTAATATTATAAATGTGAATTTTTGTGTGTACATTTGTTATTATTTCACGCTAAATCTACTAAACGGATTTGGTTGGTTAAGAGATTTAAGAGCGTCATAAAATTTTCGATTCTTTCTTTTACAGAATAGGGGGGCAAACGAGTAATCAGAGCATTTTTACGACTACCGGCACCCATGAACATCCACATAACTACCATGTCGATGAGTAGAAGTATAAAAAACAACAAGCTCCTCACGCTTGTATCTATCTAGATACAAATCAATCTGTATATGATTGAATATCTTAAAATCTGTTCGACGGGTTTCTTCTTCATGCGGTTTTCACTCGTAAATAAAGCGATTTCCGAGGCAGGTTTTAGTGTATAATTTTGCCCCGTTATTTACGAGCGAAGCCAGAGCGGATTGCTAGTACTATAATATAATCGACTCACAAGTGACTTTCATTGTTGCTACTAATACAACAATAAAATTCTATGGAACAAGCATTTTAACATAATCTTGAATTACAATCTAAACATAGTCATGAGTTAATGTTTTAAAGGCATGCTCCGAATTATCACCTTCATTTGAAGTTTTTTTTATACTTTTTTTAGTTTTTTTTTAGTTCAAGTAAAGTAGTTCAAGGCTTGCTTTTTTTTACTTTCGTTCCATATGTAATTTTTTGTTGACTACAGTTTAAAATACAAAAAGATTATAACGAGTCGAATTGGCGCTAATTCGACTGGTAATAATAATTTTAGCAGAGTTAAAAAATAATGTTCGTTCGAATTGTTTGACTTCTATACCCATGTGTAGTTGCATTTTCACAAATCCATAAAGGCAAGTACGGTATAGCACCTTCCATGCTGCACCTGGCTGTAGATGTAGAGGTACTACAACAAGTGATCAGTGGCACACGAGTCCAAAAGACTCTCGTAGTGCATAAATTTTTTAATTACATCAAAAAAGCAAGCTGTTACAACACTCACAACTCGGGTTCGCAAGTGCACGTTCGGAAAATTTGCAATTACATCTGGATTAAACGACTTCGCTTCCGTGTGTAGTGAATCGTCTCCCACGACGTAGTTATCTTAGTTAATCTCATTGAAGATTTAAACGAAAAAATGTTTCATAATAAGTGGTAGTACCACGCTGCATTGCAGCCGAATTGGACCAACACGATAGAGGAGGCACCTCTCGCTCACATGACACTGACGTAAAGCTACAGCCATTTTGTCGCGTTTCGTGCGGTTTATGAGTCGCCGGTAATCCATCGGGAGGGAGCTTCAACACTTCTGCATCACAACGATAATGCGGATGTCTATGGGCGTCAGTAGTGGTCGAATACTACGATTTCTCGGTCGCCCACCTTTACTATAAAAAATATATTTTAAAAACTAAAACGGTTTTACAAACTCCATATGATTATTATCATCAGATGATGATGATGGATAGATATCCAGCCGCTGTTGCACGATTGTGTGCACGTCCGTACCCAAAGTCTGTCTGGCCATCCGTCCGTCACAGGGCATAGTGTATCTTTCATAGTGTCTATACATAGTTGTTTGATATTTATTAATTCCAGTGTTAATAGCGTCTAACAGTTGCCGCTTTAATTACAAAACCCAAAAATTTGCTAATCAATAGTTTTCATTCGTACAAAACGACATACACACCCACAAAATATGTAAAAGTTTAAATGAAGAATTGCAGAAAGTGTATATAGGAAAATAAATTCGTTCAATAAAACACTGCACACACTACGAATTGACACACCCATACGCGTGTAGAACACATTGTTTATGTTTTTTTTTCAATGTCAATATGCCAAACACATTAGATGATGTCATAACGTTTGGAAACGAAACAGATTTTATGAAAATGATTTATTGCATTCATTAAGAGACTGTCAACTGGTGAAACCTTGTTTTTATAGTATATGGGGACAAACGAGGAATCGGAGCCTTCCACTTTTTAAGGAGTAAACTCCAACAGCGTATTGGCTCGTACAGTTTTATTAACAAAGATGAGACCAGATAAGTTCTACTAAGTTCAATTAACCAATCATTAATATTAATTATTATCTAAACATAACTACAACACAAAGTCCCCATAACTATCTGTCTATATGTAATACATTTTTCTGTCACATACAGATAGGCAGAGACTGAATAGAATTTCATGCGGTTTTCACAATGAATAGAACGAATCAAGAGTTTTAACGCATAATTTGTTAAGGCGGCACTCCGGCGCGTGTTATTCGCGGACAAGCCGGATCGCTCGTGTAATGCAGTCCTCTCAGTTTCCTGACCCCTTACTTACATCAGTTACAATACAACACAATAAACATCTGCGTCACGTGTATGTCCTTCTAGACTTAGAATTAGTCGCCTACACACATCTGCCTACGCGAATTAGATGTGCGTTAATAAATAACCTAATGGCCTCATTCAATTTATATGACACATTTTTTTAAATCCAAAAACTCTTTATTACATTGATTGTCTACGATGTAGAATGAGCACATAAGCTAGAACGAGGTAGGGACAGTACTAGTAAAACATTAAAAAGAGAAACAATAATCCCAACGGCCTAAAATATATAATATATTTAGGCCGTTGGGATTTTTGTACCCATTCTCACCAGCGGTTGCGTTAGAATCGTCTTGTTCGGACATAGTGTCCTAGTGTCAAAAAAATCCATGCAGCCATTTAAACTGTAGCTCATGCCAGAGAAATGGACATACACACGTTCGAAAGACATTATCCTCCTTTTGATGCATTCCGGGAATGATCCCCTTTCGTCACCGTGAACTGGAAGACACAAGTCTCGCCAGTCCGGTGAACTGTTAAGACAAATTAAATAGCATCTATATCAGTAGTAGGAGCCTCCGAAAAAAAGCGAAAGAAATTCATTTTCAAAGAAAACGAGCATGCCCAAAGCGTCCCAAAACGCAGATGAAATATGGTGCTAATTTACATTTTCTTCGCCCTTCACAAAGCGTGGCCATTCATTTCGTTCATTCATGCGAGTAACATTACCACAACAACAGAACAGTGTGTTCTCTGTCCTGTGACTACAAGAAACGTAAAAGATAAATCATCGCTACGCCCAAAATATCGTCTAATAAAGTATTTTAAAAAGATCTAGAATGTGTGACTCGCTCTCTCTCTCTCTCTCTCTCTCTCTCTCTATCTCTCTCTCTCTCTCTCTATCTCTCCTCTCAACCGTAGATATATAAGATCCTACTTATGTACTCATTATAAAATAAAGTCCCAACAGCTCTCAGTCTGTATGTGATCGATTTTCTCAAAGTGTATTTTCATACGGTGTTCCCATATGGATATGAAAGTTGGTGTTTTTTCGTTGAATGCATTCAACGCTACGCAAAAACTGTAGAATTAATTTGACTGAAAATTTGCACGATTACGGATTACATGGTGAAAGAACATAAAATACTTTTTATCTCGAAATACTTTTTATACAAACACAAAGAAAGCGTGTAGCGTTTCACTCATCACACAATCAATTAAAAACTAATGAACAGACTTCGATGTTTTACTTCTATGTTAGATTTTATAAAATAATAATTATATCACAGTCATATTGTTAACAATTACGCAAACATATTCGCGTGCGGCTGCTTGTATTATTTACTCAGCACCAAAGGAAGACCCTTCGCTCGCGCCGGCCGCGACGGGACTGAGTTTCTGATAGGAGCGATCTATATACATCGCAAAAATCTTCAAACTCATTGAATTTTACGCAAGGTTACAACTTACAACACATAATGTCCTTCATAAAACACAGGAACTCATCTGCGTGTCCTAAACTCATTGTTTTGGTATACGGGGCAAATGAGAATTGGCATCGCGTTATTGTAAGTGAATGCCGACACATATCCCACTAACGGTTAAGTCTGGAATTCTGTATAGAGACAGTAAGAGGTAGTGCCATGCTGTATCGCGGCTCGATTGGGGCGATCGGGGAAGTATGATCACATGATACCGCCTCAATTCCATGCTTTGGAGTCGCGTTTCGTGACATTTGTGTTTAACCCTTAATTTGGTAGAGGTTCAATGTGTTATATATATATATGTAAAATTTATGTATATTTATAAGTTTAGGGTAGTAAGGAATCCAGAAAAAATAAAAAAAAATGTTGCGACCTTCAGGTTTCCAGGAAACCAATGTTCATCAGAGTGAACATTGCCAAATCTGTCGAGAAATACCACTTTATTGTAATGTTTACTGTGGTGAACATAATCAAATTAGGGTACACATTCAAACAGGTGGTGCGGTTTACTAAATATTTTTATTTATATAAAAAACAAAACAAAGACATAACAAAATATCTTTTACAACATAATAGAGCCTCTTCTAGCATTTCACAAAAAACTTAGTATTATTTTGTATGAAAATTGAGAAAACAATTACGAGATTTTTTTCCGGTAACAAAACAGTCTTATATTACATTTCATGCAGTACACAGTAGTATTTTTTAGGCAATATTTGCACCTCCCCATGTCTTCTTTTGTATTAGGAAAGTGGCAAATATTGTCGAAACGTATGGGGCTAATGGGCCGGGGTAACTTAGGGTTCTTTATTGTTGAATTTTCAACGATAGAGTGAGAACGTACAGACCGGTTATAAGCAATCATCATCTCATCTATACTAAATTTGTTTTCATTTTCTTGCAGCAAACAATTTTTTCTTATTTTTTCTGCTATTGGTCTTACTTTGTAATATCTATCAGAATCTTCTAAGCTATTATCAGCAAAGTGTAGAAATCTACGAATCTGTTGATAGCGTTTTAAACTCAATAGATCTGCTATCGGAGCATACCAGAATCTACTGCTCCAATAGTCTAGGTAACTAGACATTGAGACAATACCCACAAGTATATGGATAACTATAAAATCACGCATTTCGTCTTCTGTCACTTGAATAGATTTGCCAGTTTTTTGAACAGAGTATAGATTTGACTGTACGGTAATATCGGTCACAGTGTCTGAAGAAAAAAAAAATTAAAATATTCTAGGGAATATGCAGTGGGCAGGAAAGAGGCATTCATTATATTATGGTCTTGGTTTTCTTCAATTGTAGCTTGGTGACGGAAGGTGACGCTTTTTTCCATTTATACGTTAAGTCAAATTTCGGAACTTTCTTTCGTCTTTTAGCCAGCACTGGAGTAATGTGCCTTTGGGCTCGAGTTTTCCTGGTAGCACTTTCAGGAGTTGATAAAGGGGCTTCAGATGGAAGAGACGGTACAGAAGATAAGGAAGGTATGTTCTCGTAGTTCGGTTCTCTAGTCGGTGTAGCTGGGCAAATTTGACGTAGAACTGGAGTCAATTGCAATGATGTTTCTGTAAAATCAAATTCAGGTGGATCGTCCCCAGTGTCATGATCTTCAGCATCAGGTTCAGGACTGCTTAAAATATGCCTTCGCTCTAAAGATGAATCTAAAGATGGTGCTGGTGATGAAGCTAAACTTGGAGCATGCAGATCTGCCAATTCATTGTCCATGTCGGACCTATCACTGGTATCCGAGGGAGCATGCTGTATAAGGCACAAGCGCCAATATTTTTGCCGCGCGTCCATGCAAAGTATGCTGTTGGCAACAGAAAATACCGAAATAAGCAAAATAAAACCCATAACTTCAAAATGTTAAAAAAAAAGACATAACTGTTTTGGATTAATTTATCATGAGGTATTTGGCATCGTTCACCGTGATGAACATAACAAATTGTAGGTACTTCATAGGTTATTTGGCAATGTTCATCACAATAAACATAAGCTTCTGGCGGTCATAAAACTTGAGGATTCACATAAAGGCACATAATTCACACACCAAAATATAACAAATAGTCTAGATAAGTTAGTGAAAGCATTAAAATACTTGAAACAATAGAAAATCAAGTAAAATCTTTACATTTACCTTGCGGAACATAGACGACCCGCGAGGCGCCGACATTTTGCTTTGACAATGACAAGTAAAAGTGTTGCCAGATGCGTAGACCATTTTTTTTACTATTAAAAAATATTATATACGGTAATCGTATAAAAGTATAACGAAATCATCTTTTTTCTCATATGTTTCTCACAGTGAACAAAATCAAACTAAGGGTTAATCGGTGGCCCGTTCGTTGTATGGGGCGAAAGATCGGCACGTGAAGGTTTTGTAGGTCACCACCAAACGGCTACGTTTGCTCGATTCCCATGCTATAAAAAAGTCACGGTCGGTCAGCACGCCGACTCGATTTAACTGTAAATTGTAATGTAGCAGTGTCTTTAACAATGATAACATACAAAAACTAGCTGACCCGACAAACGTTGTTTTTCCGAGTTGAGTGAACAAACCTTTTCACTTACTTAGGGGTATGAAAAATAGATAGTAGCCGATTTTCATACCTACTGAACATGCATAGAAAATTTGGAAACTGTCGGTAAAGCCGTTTCGGAGGAATAAGGTGAATAACACTGTGACACGAGTATTTTATATAGAGGATAAAATCTTACGTCACTATTTTGAGGAAATTTGGAATATTTACACAATTTGGTACAACTTAAAATATAGGCTATATTTTATTTCGATTAAGTAAGCAATGCATTTGCGAATTTTGTTCATTCGGCAGTCGTGTTGGCATGTTTACATCTACGTAGCTACAATGCAGTTCCTGCATCTATACTGTAGTAGAAATTCATTGTAATCAAAATTTAGTTTAATTTTAACTAAGTAAAAAAACGGCGTCGGAAACGTTGTTCGGTCGTTTGTTTGTTTATTTGCATTGAATAGGCTCCGAAACTAATGGAAATTTTAACCCTAAAAATGGTAACGTGTACGTACTGTTTACGAGTTCGAAATTAAAAGGTATAATTTTTGTATTTAGTGAAATAACAGTTCGAAGTCGGTACGGACAGCTATTCTATTATATTTTGTCGCAAAGTTGTTTTTAATGTAGTTTAGCATTCTTATACTTCTGACTCTGTTAAGCTACCATAGTTGTGGACTCTACTAGCCTAATGAACAATAAAGCTAGAAAAACAATATGGAAATCTTTTATTATTTCTTTAACATTTCCTACTGGGTGATTAAGATAAAAGTGACGGATTTTTTTTTACTGGATGCCACTTTTTGAAAGTACCTATACGGTACGGTGTGAGCGAGTAATGGACGCCTATAGACATCCGCATCATTGTCAACCATATGCGTTGCTCTCCCTTTCTCCTCTGCAGTATGGGTCACTCACAAACCACACGAAACACGACAGAATAGCTTTCATTTCACACGACAGAAATTTTGTACAGCGGTATATGTGAGGTAATTCTCGTCTAAAACAAACATCGCACAAACAACACTGCACGTTACCTCGCCCAAGGCCGCGAGATAAATATGCACCTATGAGCATACTCAGTAGCGTTAGTACTCATTTCGTATCGTTAAACACAGATTTACAAGTATATTTGTAAATCAATGACTTTACAGGTTCTTCTAAAATAATATGTCAGACATCTGTGAACGTAGCACATGACACTCGGTTCGGTTTTCGGTTATTACTTTAGCCAGGTGTGTACCACTGCTGGGCAGAGGCCTTTCTACTATAACATAACAAACGAACGAGCATACATAACATAAATACATAGGGTAATAGGTAGGTACTTAGCCATGTGACAATTAGCAACATTCTTTTTTAAACTTGGCAAACGATATGTCGGTGCGGTGAAATTTTTGGTATCAATTGGAGACCATAAACATCCGTGCCAAATTGCAGTCACCAACGATAAAACAGGTCTTATTATATTATTAAGCAATGGACAAATTCTTAAGTATTTACGGTATTTCCATATAATAATGGCATATATATATATACAACTTACCTAAACAAATTATATACTAAACCTTCCTCACCTCAGGAAGCGTTGTACACATTGGTGAAAATCACAAGAAAATCCGTTCAATACATTCTGAGAAAATTATTCACATACTAACTTACTTTTAGGGAATTTGGGTTTTAATGAGTTATATATTTTTATTCCATCAACGCGATGGCCAAATAAATTAGTTTCAAAGTATAACATTTACTCCGTAAGTATTCCTTCAGAGAGAGAGAGAGAGAGAGAGAGCACAATCAAAAAGGAGGCGTAAATCATCTTGTAAATATTTTTTTTTACAGAATAGGGGGACAAACGAGAAATCGGAGCCTTTTTTACGACTACCGACGCCCATTAACAGCAACATAGTTACTATGCCGATGCGTTGCCCCCCCCCACCCCAATCGAACACCGGCTACTCGCAAACCGCACGAAACGCGACACTGAATGTGCCACTTTACGGCTGCACTATGTAAGATATATCTTGTAACAACATACAAATTAAAATAAATCTTAATTAATACCCTTTAACAACTGCATATGATGTACCGACGGTTAATCCGAGACTAAACGCACTCATCCAAAACAGTGACATGTTTAAACTCACGTCAACACAACACCATTACTGTTCGAAATACAAAAATAAAATTCGATCTTAAAATAATTATTTTCCCGCAAACAAAAGTAGTAAGAAAATTGTTAAGAAAATAATTTAAAGCGCGCACAACTGACGAGTTACCGTATCACAAACTCCGAACTCAGTAACAACTAAGTGTTGTCATGCGACATGCACCATCCTTCCCCCCTACTGGTATCCGTGTACTGCAGCTATTACGCGAACTCGTTACATTTGCATAGATATACAATATTCATAAAATAATCTTTATCGTTATATAAAACACCTACAGTTCAATCTGTATAATTACATTTTAATGTAAAAAATAATTGGACGTGACGGTTACTGGCTGACAGATGAATACACAGCCATTATGACCTTGGCATCCACTAAGCAAGATTTTTTTGAAAACGTTCGTAACACACAAAAGGTGGAAAACACGGGAAGAATGTTGCTATTCAATAATAACTACAATGACTAACTAAGTCACAATTCACACGAGCGAAACCGGGTAATTATTTTTTTTAAATAAAAATTTCATAACAACAAAATAACATCATTTATGAACAAAATCAGTAAGTTCAGTGGAAAATTAGAAAACTATAAGCACAATATATAATTTTCTAACATATTAGAAAATTCAATTCCTCCATTCCAATTTTCCGCTTTACTTCCTGATTCCATATCTATGAATATAGCTCACTTGGATAGACCTGGCAATTACTTCTCAGAGCGATTTAAAGCGATGGGAATTCTAAATATTCGTATTTCTTAGTTGTGACCCACGTCAGTACGGTACCTACTACTGTCAATACCTTAAATTCTGTCATAGATATATTTCGTTACACAACCTATACACATTATAAAACTCAATTCACAAATTTGTCCGTCTGTATGTGATCAATTTTCTTTAAAAGTACTGAACGGATTTCCTGTGGACGGATACTGTGGCTTTCACCAATAGACAGTATGATTCTCGTGGAAGCTACAATTCATATTGTACCACATTTTCATTACATCTATGCAGTGTATACAAGTCTTGACATAAATGTTGTAACAAAGAAAAAAAAATGTTTTAATTGCAAGTAACATTTAAGTAACTTTTTCAGTTTGTTAGTTTCAATACACAAATATAAAACAAGTGGCCAGTTATCAATAGAAGCACGCACTCTTTCCATGGGGAAATTCTTCACTGCCAAACTTATGGATTGTCTTAGGGATTCCAAAGTATCATGGCGTTTAGAGAAAGCTGTACTCTCTGAAACTGATCATAGATCGTAATCCAGCGGATTAAGTTCGTGGCTAGATGAAGGATCGAACTTTATAATCTGGTCCTGAGTCTTGTTGGAAAGACCATACAAGTCTTGTTGGTTATTGAACAAAAAGTTGATGTCTTTATACACTTGTGCCGATATTTTGACACCTTTTTCGCAAAATATAGCTCAGTCATTCATTCATAGCTAACGCCCCCCCAATCCTTCACTGAAGTCGGATAATGCCCACGTTGCACTCTGTCGACAAATTGGGAAGCTTCCTTAGTGCTTTGAGCGTAAATACGGTCATTTTGTTGGTTAAAATGTTGCTCAATTATAAGAGGGTCACCACCGACTCGGAAAGGAAGATAGTTTACTCATCTGTAAAGGGGAAGTGGGGAGGTGGAACACTTCCGCCCTCTGCCATGCCTTCTAACACTTGCCGGGCCATCCTCGGAGCAACATATTGTCGTGGCTGAACCCAAACACCTTGGCCGAAGCCAACTGAACCAATTGCTTTTTTTACCCCTCTGATATGAAGAGATAAATAAGGAGCAGGAAGAGGAGGCTCACTTGCGCTCCGGGCAAGGGACTAGGACGGACTTAGGATTTCTGCAAATCGTATGAATCATTTATTTACATAATTTACGGATATCCATAAGTAGCAATTGTTATTTCATCATCATCATCACTATCAGCCCTTATCGGTCCACTGCCGGCCTCTTTCAATGAACGCCAAAACGACCGATCTTCTGCTACTCGCATCCATCCCGGACAGGCCACTACATGGAGATCGTCTTCCCACCTGGTGAACAGTCGACCAACACTCCGTTTCATACACACACACACACACACATATATATATATATATCGCAGAGCTTGAAGACAATAGTCTTCAACCAATTTCAAACGACAAACGAGCAAACGGTGCCATTTGACGTCTGTCGACACCCCTTGACACCCGCATATGATGATGCGTTTTCCTTCTTCACCCCAACCTCACCAATAGGCCATCCGGTACTCACAAATCGTAAAAGCACTACAGCATAGCTATCACTTCAGTCGTGCCGGCCCGATTCGTATGCAATGCTGCATGGCACCGCCTGTTACGAAGCTTTTACGTAAATACCGCTTTATCTTTAGTGAGTCATTGGTTCTTTTGTTGGAACTATTCTGAGGTTTTACCCAACTCATGTTGGAACAAATGTTAACAACTGTTTACTAACAGTGCTCTTATATTTGTTTATAATGGCCGTAACTAATTACTATTCGCGTCGTGTATATTGAACTCAGACAGATCTTATCATCGACCCAGCTGCACGTGTGGATTCGAATGGCCTTTGGGTTTGTCGGTGGATATTCTTGAGATCAGAGAGTAACAGGCAACGCCGACACGACCGACTGCTTGTTTGTCCCCTTATACATTAAATTTATTTATATGATTATAGAAAACACGAAAAGAGATGTATAAAAAATCCTACTAATTTTTATACACAAATGTTATATCAAAATCACGGGCAAATCAATTAGTGGGTTCATTGAACAATTCAAACCCGAGCAAGTAAATAAAGGACTTCCGTGAATCGTCGGCATTGTTAATTAAAACTTAGGATAATAACTTCGAGATAAAAATTCAAATTAAGGACTGTATTAGTAGGAGCATTAGAACAGAAAAGCTGGACAAATTTTGACTTCTCAGCAGCTGTCCTGACTGTCCCGTGGGCTATGGTAAGCAGATTCAATCACAAGAGATGAGGTCCCAAGCTCCAATCTCGGGTCGGTTTTTCTATTTCTAATAACAGTCCGAAGTTGGGAAGTTGGCGTTGATACTTCCCCTCGGATCACGTTAAGCCAGTGATCCTGCATCCGATTTCTCTCCGGTCGTGCCGGCCTGCCGTCCCAACTG
Organism: Eumaeus atala; assembly: GCA_017140195.1. Classification (NCBI taxonomy): domain Eukaryota; kingdom Metazoa; phylum Arthropoda; class Insecta; order Lepidoptera; family Lycaenidae; genus Eumaeus; species Eumaeus atala. The sequence continues at coordinate 95,064 of JAFELO010001896.1, forward strand.
AGAATGAAAATAATCGCCGAATGTTAGCAAAAAACTGGAAATTTAATTTTTTCTCTAAACATCATTTCTAAGTCTGAAAAATAATAGAGGAAATACAACTACTATCTGTCTTACTCTTATGATTCTGTTGTTGCAATTATGGTTTGTAAAATATTTATAATTCATTCTTTCTTTCTCAAAATAGCTACTCCTAAGAACAATGACAGTACGTACACGCCAATTCTCAAATGGGGTAGGCAGAAGATCGAGTGCCCCATATCGCCATCCTTTCAGATTTGTCTTGCTTTATCCAGATTCATAACTCTCGTCATACATACACGACGGTTGGGAAAACCCTTGACACCACCCGTCAGTATCCGACCAGTTTGATCATGGCATATCAGTCTTAGTCTACCCCGGTACCTACATTACTTTACACATTTACAGTAGGTAAAAGTTAATTGAGTATAACTTAGGCAAGTTATAGTTATAGTTCTTGGCATAGCACTGTTCTTTTTTAGGGTTGTCGCACAAGACTTTTTTGTAATATCTCGAGTGGAAATATGGCGAAGGAATTTAGCTCTGTATTACTCACAATTCGTTCCAGTGTTACCGTTATGTTTCTTGGCCTACGTGATTTGAAGCATGCCCTCTGTTAAGGCTTTCTCTATATGCATCAGTTCTGTATGTTAAGTTCTGTCGATACAATTCTATTGGTATGCTGACAGAGACACTCAATGTGTTGGTATGCTTGTGGTGTTGTGTCGATGTGTAACCAAGTATTGGGTAACTTCAATAAACGATGCCATTCATTTCTCAAAGCCGGCAACAATCCTGAGGATGTCTATAGGCGTCGAATATCATTGACCCACACTTGAACCGCCCTTGAAATAGATTCGTCCCCTTTCCTTAAACTTTCAAAATAATCAAGCGTGCCTGCGGATCACCGCTATTGTCGGAGGCACCCACAAACATTTGAGGCAATTTTTGTGACAGAATAGCTATCACTTTGCGGCGGTATGAAGTGAGCGATATCTCCCCGGTCGTGCCGGTTGGTGTTTTTTTTTTCTTCTTTTTTTTTTAGGTTTATTCGAAAGAAGAAAGATTAATTTCAAATACATTGCAACGTATATTTTTAAAAAAATAAACCCTAAAATACAAAGTAGAGTTGATCCACTGTTCATAGCCATAAAAACCGAAAAAATAAACAAAAAAATACGTCACGCTCGTTTACACGTAACATTGAAAAGCAATACAAAGCCTGCAATTTTGTGTTGTGTCATGCTCTTCCGGAATCCCTCTGTTATTGTCCTCACTTGGGCCAGAAATGATCCACAGAGAAACAGCTTATTTGTATTTAAAAACATATTTTTTTAACAAACTAGAAAACTACTTTACAGGAATTAAACGTAAGCTTATGAAATGACACTTTAATTTTGGCTATAATAATAGTTTCACGTTCAGCGATAGATAAAAACGTGTTAATCGGTGTTATAATAATCTACATTGTTTATAATTTTGCAATTGCGAATTTAAGTAAATGTCACACGTTACAATTACGTATGCCGATTCTGTCGCAATTCATTCCGGCACTTAAATACTCCACTTTCCCGACGTTTCTGTCACCTTATAGCGACCATGATCCAGAGAGCACTGAGTTACGTAACTTATATCAAAGTCTGGCCCACAATATCTGCGCAGTTATATTACAACTCAATACTTAATACAACAAGGGACATCATTTTTATTTTTGGATCGCGTGCGTAGTATTTTAAAGCTAATCTTATACTACTTATGCCGTTTTTCGTCAATGTTTGCATAATTTTAACCGATAGCGAGGCGAGTTATAAGATTTTGCACCGGGATTAGGAATATCACGTGTAAAATTTTTATTCAGGACCAGTTGCTAGTTATTGATGTCAGCGAACCAAGTTGTTGCGTCGGCAGTTCGTCTATTAGTTATTCTACAAGTCGACAACATTGCCACCCGACAAGCAATGCCGTGTGACTCATGCCGATCGGTTGGGAAATTATGACGTGACTAATATAAGTTTGTTTTGTAATTAAAAATTAATAAAACTGTGATTTTTCCTTACTAAACAAAAAATTCGCGGCGTTTACATGAATTTTGTATCATCGTTGCTCACTCGGGATAGTAATACTTCATATACAGAATATTTTCTGGTGACAAGAAAAGTAGGGTTGAAACAACAACTTTTATACTAAGACAAACCTTTAAGAATGAAAGATAACCATTCTAAACATACCTTTATGTTACTAAATACCGCCAGCGGAAAAACTAGATCATTCGCTCTCACACCGCCGTCGTTTCGACCTAATTCTGTTGACGTGACTTCCGACAGCCTTGGTCTTGCCACTTGCTCGTAGGTTGCACTGTTAACTGGCTCAGACCGTGAAGTGTACTTTCAGTGCCTATCTTTCGCTTTATTATCTTTTTCGACCTCGAAAAGTTTAATGAACCGCTTATAAGATTTACTATGGTTGGATAATCAGTACATGTTATAAAACAAAGTCCTCAAAGGTTGTCTGTTTGTGTATGATCGATTTTGCTCAAAATATACTGAAGGGATTCTCATGCCGTTTTCACCCATAGACAGAGAGTCTCCCGAGGAAGGTTCTAGGGTATAATTTTTTTAAGGTAGCATCAGGCCATGTTGTTCAGAGACCGAGCCAGAAGCCGAGGTGGATTGCGCTGTTATATACAAAAACCTAGCGTTACGGTGTTTGTGATCATACTCCTTCTAAATCGGTCAACGATTATCACGAATTTTTGTTTTCGGTATTGGGATGGGTTGGCGTGATGTATACTTAATTTTTTGTTCCGACATCGTCAAACTTAGTATTTTATATAAATAATAGTAATTAAATAAAGATTTGTGAACTGGTTACGTTTGCCTGTCCATTATCTATTATCTTATGCTATTACATTAAAATGTTACAGTTTCTTGGCTTACCGTGCATATTTTAGAGGACACAATTTTTATTTAAATCTCTAAAGATGATAATTCAATTGAGGTTCATACTGATCTTTTAAATATCCTTGCTGTCTTAAAATACAATTGTATAAAAAAACGCATTCCTAAACGTAACTTAGAATTGGTATACTACGTGTAAAATGTGCTCTATAATTGTCTTTATCATCGCAGGGAGCGCAGATGCACTTTGCACTTGCGCTCCGCACGGAGCACCGGAGCCTTATAACGAGATTACAACTTATAGCTACCTATAGAGTACGTAATAAGATTCTATAGTCATACGAGCCTATAGTCATACGATATATAAGCTTCCATCTTCCGTACACGCTTTATCAGTATGTAGCAACGATTCATCACATCATGGCGTTATAGAAGATGATATGTCAGCGATTTCATTATCGATTTATGTCACAAGTCTAATCATCATCAGAAAGTTTACGGTCGCATACCCCCCGGTATATCAGGGGTAATTATTGCAATAGCAGATTATACAATTCTTTTTTCTTACGCAATGAATAACAAATTATTGAGCTCACGCTTATTCTATTCTCGTTATTCGTTTTTGGTATTGATACGTACACGACGATTTAGTGATGACACACAGGTTTTTTTTTTTTCGGAGGGACCTAATACTGGTTGGCGGCGCTAGTCCAGCCTCAACAGTTCGTCTGACTACCAAGACTTTTTTGTCTTCAGGTTAAGGGAGACGATAGGGGGACAGACCCCCTCTTTCCCGCAAATGGGAAGAGATGAACCGGGATGATTGTGGGCGTACCCTATAGTGATTATTTTTGCGACCGAAAAGGGGGAAGCGGTCCCCCTCCCCACTCTAGTGGGACGGCGCG
>JAFELO010001896.1:107063-124561 GCA_017140195.1 Eumaeus atala
TGTGTAGGTATATGTCCTTGTCTGTATTTTTAGCACACTGTTTACCTTAGTCTTTTTCTACTTCTTTTTTTAGTTGCTCTTTACAATTTTATTTTATTTTATTTAGTTTCGGTGTATATATATTTCTCTAGTTATTTGTAAGCCGCCAACTACAAGAAATAATGGCAATGAACCGCGCCACTAGGGTCGATGGCCATGAATTCGAAAGGCAATATTTCGTTTGAAGCCCTATTTTTGTTATTACTCATTACAATACGGCGATGTGGCTTAAGAATGTTCAAGAAATGATTTTGCTCATCTCTGAAAGGCCGGCGACGCAATTGAATGATGCGAAATGACCAACTGCTCGTTTGCTTTTTATACTAAAAAGTGACTCAGCCCACACACACCACACATCTACCAACCCATAGATAGCATGCACTACAACTTATTATAATTTATCAAATATTTAATTATTATATATATTTACTGATGTTAGTTTTTTTTCTTTTTTCGCGGGAAACACATTTACGCGCCTCCATTATTTGTCCTGGGTGTGGTCCAGTGGAGTGAGGGGCACGCGGCACATTACAGTGACTAATACCCACAAAAGCCACTGAGAGTGCCATCAGTGCCGCTTTTGGTCGGGTGCCCCGGAACAACAAATCATCCGGGGACCTCGACGGCTAGGCAGCGCCCTAAGGGTCGGTCCAACCCCACAGATGGGGTTGTCCCACACTACAGGACAACCCCACCAACTTTCGGACAGTGTAATAGGGTTATGATCCCATCCTCGCCCCTTAGCCTGTGCACAAAAGCGCCTCCTCCACCCGCTCTTCGGCCCCCTCTTCTTATAAGAGGTGTACAAAGAGCATCTCCTCGGTTCAATTGGCTTCGCCTGGGTTTACCTCAGGCTACTGAACCCCACCGCCATGACAAGGCCTGAGCCATGTTAGTTGGCGGTTTTTTTTTTCACAAGCAGCTAGTAAAGTCCCAATTTTGCTACATTACAAATTTCCGTCGCACAGTCTTCAGGTAGACGCAGTTAATAAAAGACTATATGGCAGTTAGGAACATATTTTACACTATTTTAATAACCTGAAAATCCGGTCATAAAGCTATTAAAATTATGTTCAAAATTGAAATGAACAACAACACAGCCGATGCACTTCGTTTCGTATCAAATCTTTGATACAATCCTTAATACACAATGATACAAAAGAAGTTTTATTTAGCACTGCATTTTTCTTTTCTTTTATTTTGCAATTTGTGGCTTATGGAAACTTTGTATAAGGGTTATCTTAATTATTATATTATTAAATAAATAGTTAAAAACAAATGGTAGAAGAAAGTACATGATAATCTTGACGAAGATATAATTATCCCTGCCGAGGCACTTTTTGGTGGTTTATACTGTTTACCTTACATATTTTAAGGCACATAATATTAGTAAGGTTATACCTACGGGCATTACGAGTAGCACGAGTACCTTCGTACTTTACATGTGTCAGACAAGAACGGAAATATTCCTTGCATTTCATTTCTGTGTAGGACATCGTAAGGCGACAGCTTTGTTATTGGACTTGTGCGGTTTGTGACGCTCCCAACTTCAAATATGAGCTAGACACCTGATAGGGATGAGCTTACAGAGAAACTACTGTCTGTCCTACAGTTATAACATATGACTAACAGAATGTTAAACTCACACACCGCTTACGGAAACGAGACCGGGTTCGAGTCCGTAAGTCGAGAGCTAAGATTGGTAGAAATAAAATAGCGCGACTTTAAAGAGCTCTAATAACAAATAAATTAAGAATACTAAATAATAAATTAATACTAGTGTAGGTAAAGGACGGCATTAAAATTAGGTCAAAAAAATGAGAAAAGCCCAATGCTCGCAAAGGTCCAGTTTTCACATGTCATTAGACCCACAACAAACATTATAAAAGTACATTTAGTACTCCGAAGTTTCACATGTCATTAGACCCACAACAAACATTATAAAAGTACATTTAGTACTCCGAAGTGTTTGTCTTCTTTGTTATTCATGTCGAGTATTTTGTGAGTAAATCAATCTGTAAGGTACTGCCATATAATAATTAATCAATTTATATTTTCAGAGCGACTAAATTATAATATTCAGCAAAGGAAAAAAAGGGCAATTAGGCAAAATTGGTGAGCGGCTGGTCTTTCGGGAACTCGTGCATTCTGGTCTCTGGAAGGCTGTCCTAGGAAGCTTTGGTCAGCCATCCTTACCATCTCTGCGAAGGTGTGATGACTCGTTGGCTCATGATGTGAAAAGGAATGCATATCTTCTTGGCTGTCTTTTTGCATCCAACAGACTTGCGTGACCAAGGAACTCCACCGCCTACAATCTCGCGTTGTGTTTTATCTGTGCCGGGCGTAAGCTCAGTGCGTAAAGCATTTCGTTCACTGGACATTCATCAGCCGGGTGGGTACGATGGAATCGCACCAATCGTACTGCAAAGATTTTCTCCTGAGTTGACATCTGCCTTATCACGTCTTTTCCGGTACACATATTCTGTTGGCATCGTCCCAAGAAGTTGGGAAACCGCTCTGATTCACCCGATCCCAAAAGAAGGCCGACGCTGGGACCCGTCCAGCTACCAACCTATAGCAATAATCCCTTTATTTTCAAAGATAATAAATAAAAAGCCTCCCAGGAGCTAGGCGTCTTCGGTAAGACAAATATGTACTTCACACCAGATCATAGACCGCACACGAAGTAATGCTCTCAACCTTTGTTCTGGAAGTCCGCAATATCAGCTCATTCTATTTGACGGTATTCAACGTAGAGCGGTTCGAGTCATCGATAGCCAAGGTTTTTCCAACCAGCTCGATAATTTTACCTTGCGTTTAACTACTCTGTTAGTTCTCTGTGCATATTCTACCGCATGTATCACGGGGAGTGTCCCGAGGAATTGTTCGAACATTAGTCTGGAGCTGAATTTCATTACCGGTCTTAGTGTCAAAATTCATAATTTCACAGGCACCATCTCGATGTTAAGATGTCCTCTACAGTGTGTTTTAAACGCATTTTTTCCCCACGCACTACTTCTTTGTGAAATCAGCTACCTCCTTAGGCGCTGCTGGACCGACACGACTTAGGGATCTTCAAGAAAAGGGCTTTAAAATAAATTTATCTCTCAAAGTCCGGTAACGCATCTGCGAGTCCTCTGGTGTTGACGATGTCTATGGGCGTTGGTGACCACTTACTTACAAGTGGCCCAACTACACGTTTACCTCCTACGTTATTATTTAGTGATCGCCCACAGATAGAAATCCATACATAATTATTAAAAAAAACGACTTCGGATACAGCTTGACTGTAAAGCCTGTTTATAGGTACATAAGAAAACTAAATGTCGTACATCTACATATCGTATAAGTTTGACTATTTCATATACACACACAATTTGGTGTATTACAGAAGTTGTAACATTGTGTGAATATAGTGTGGGTAATGTTTTATTTCTTTAAAATGTTATTAATGAAATGAATATTATGTAATAGCGTTCTGCACTTCTGATATTCCTCCGTCCGCGCAACTTTTGTGTATTTCGCATGAATACAGTGATATCACAAATCACTAGTTGAAAAAAAATTCAAAAATTAGGATGAGAGAGAAGGTATCGACACGATTAGAGTATAATGGATCCAAGTTCCAAAGTTTATAAGTTATTACTTGTATTATACGCGATATTTCGCGTTCTCGCTAAAATTCATGACATACGACGAAAGTAAGGTATCTTCTCATTGACAAACCTTGAGAGAGTCAAAATATAATAATGGAGATCTGTCTTTTGATTGCGTTATTGTCTGCTCCTTTGGGTTGCAAACCAGCCGCAGTGTTGGATATGAGTTTCAGCTTGATACGTATGCATACATACAGTAACTGCCATGGAACCCGTCGTTAATGGCCTGTTATATAGCAAACGGTTGAACAGATCACTAGGCGTCTTTTAGTACTTACCGAGGCTCGTAAACATTTGCACAACTCCTTCTTTTTACCCCCAAAGGGCAATCAAGAATTTTACATATAATTAAATCTAGTATCGACTTTATTAAATACGATGAAAAACCAGTTTCGGTCGGACTCAAAAAAATAATAATAGAAATTTGGTAATTTATTTGTGGCTCATTTCATATAACATATAATGATACTCACTTCATTGCAAGCGCCGTACACAACGCTTGTATCGTTGACACCTACGGAACTCCCGGCGCCCGAGTCCGACTGCCATATCATCGGTTTATAAACGAGATATCGTAACCATCCGGTGACTGCCGACATCTATCCAACCACACGATAATACAGACGTGTTATCCTCCGTCCTTGGTTACACGTTACAAATAAATTTTTCATGACAATTTTCTAAATATGAACTCCACATGCGAATTACAATCCTATTATTATTTAATTGTTAAAGACACAATTTTTCAATTACACAAGAAAACAAAACGGAATCGCCCATTGTGCATTCATGTATATACTTCTTAATAGAAAACGTGATGAAAGTAAATGATTTGTGACCGATTAATGTAGCTAAAATTAGTCAATTGTTGAATAAAAAGAAAACATTGTTGTACCAGAAATAGACTATACCTTGTGTTGTCATAAATGTTGTAACAAAGGAAAAAAAATTAATTGCAAATAACATTTATTACTTTTACACTGTGTTAGTTCAACACACAAATATAAAACAATTGAAAGTATAAAAAGCTTATTCGAAGTGGCTGCAATACAGTGCTTTATTTTTATATTTTTTTCGAATGAACCAATTACCGGTTGGCGGCGCTGTTGCTACCGCCTCAACCGTTCTTCGAACTAGCGAAGACTTTTGTGCCTTCAGGTTTAGGGTACAGGCCTTTAAACGCTGAGGCAGCTATATGTATGGCTCAGTCACTCTTTCATAGCTAAAACCCCACCAAACCATCACTGAAGACGCATAATGCCCACGTTGCACTCCGTTGACTAATTGGGAAGCTTTCCTAGAGCTTTGAGCATAAGTACGGACATTTTGTTTGCTAAAATGTTGCTTAATTATCATCTCATCTCATGAAATACTTGATCATCATCATCTCATGAAATACTTGATCATCATCATCTCATGAAATACTTGATCATCATCATCTCATGAAATACTTGATCATCATCATCTCATGAAATCATCATCATCTCTTGAAATACGCGGCAGTCATCTTCATTTCCCGAGATAAAATGTTTTGCTTTCGGACAGCATTTCTACGAATTCTTTCCTTTACTGCTTTTTCGTACGAACACCGCGTGGACGACCAGAATTATCTCTGTCATAAGCAGAGGAAGTCTTGTTGTATCGACTAATATCCAGGTACACAAACATTTGACTAACACCAAGTGCATGGAGAGTTTTTAAAATTGCATTTGGCTTCATAGCTACTTTGTGTAATGCAATCAAAGCGATTATACGTGGTAAAGAGTATTACCCCACTTCATTTTAAAATCACAAAATATTGTACCATGTGCTGGCGCCAAAATGAGAAAACAATATGAACACGATTATGTATAAAAATGACAAATTCAAACTTCAAAAGTAACAGCATTTATAAGTATATCATCATAATCATTATCAGCTCCTATCGGTCCACTGCTGGACATCAGCCTCTTTCAATGAACGCCAAGACGGCTGGTCTCCTGCTACTCGCATCCATCCCGCACCAGCTACTGCACGGAGATCGTCTTCCCAAAGTAAAACTAGGTATATACCTAGTATATAGTAATTTACAGATATTAGTTATAAAAATATTAGTTTTATAATTTACAAAAGTTAACACATATATTAGTAGAAATAACATTTGGACTTCTTTGATCACCATATATTATGGTAAGATATTGTTAAGTTTACTAAACAAAGAATTCATTATTAAAACCATGTCAAAGTCTATATTTATAGGCACAAAACAATGTCAAGAATGATATAACATATACATACGTTCGTAAGTACTGTACTGCTGTTCATTATTGTGAACATATTCTGCTATTTATCACAGTGAGGCACTTTGAGTTTGTACAGAGTTGATTATGAAAGAGTAAATGTATTAATATTCCACTCTGCATAGTAACCTAATTACGACGAAGGCGAAGCTGAAAAAGGAATAATTATGTAAAGTTTGTTTTCACCGGAACCGTTTGTTATTCCAATCAGCAGACGGTTCATGCAAAACTTATCGCCTCTGTAGTAGGGGTCAGGGGAGCCGAAGAGGGGATTTGCGCACTCGAGCGTATCATAAAAACGTATGCGGGGATTTCATAATTCAAACTAATCTAAAAGAAATTTGTAAATTTTGACCTGCTGCCTTATTTACACCTACACCCCGCACTACCATGTATTGATGTTATACTTTTGAAGTTATACTTCTTTTGGCGCGTTAGAGAAAAATCATGATAGCAAATTCTTTACGATACGCGCGCATACCGTCAAGATAAACCGACATCCTGAATTTACCTATAGTCAACATTTTTGTTTTTCAACAAAAAATGTCTCCATAATGTGTTACAAGTATAATTAAACTTTCAATGTATTAAAATATATATTTTCTATCGTTAGTATCGTTTTTTCTCCAAACCAAAATATAAAATAAGGCGAAAGATAAGATGAAAAAGAAAAAAAAATTACGCCAGTGAAGTATAAGTTCTAATGCGTGGGCTATGTCCTAGTACACTAACACTATTTTGTAACACAACTGTAAAGCGTGTTTGTTTAGAATACTGCGTGTGCAATATTTTATTTAGCTTCAAATAAAGAGTTATTTATTTACTGTAATTTCATATCTGGTGGGGGATGCTAACAGGATACAAGGTCCTCATTATACAAATCTTTCTTTTATGTGTTTTTTGACATACATATACAGGGTTACATGAAAAGTAGTACAGAATAATAAAGGACGTTATTTTTTAGGTAATTTCTGATGGGTTTGATCATATTTTATGGTATTCCAAGCTTAACCTTTGTGTGTTAACATTTAAACTTCAAGATTTTTATCAAAAATCCTTTCTTTTTAACTTTTGTAACGTCTTTTTTGTAATTGAAGCATCTAGAGTGTGTTTTCTCAATATAACAATTTAGAAGACTTGCCAGCCCATAAAATGAAAATCTTCAAAAGCTTAACAGTTTTGAAAAAACATCTCGACAAAGTTCAGAGCTGAAAATTTTTCACTAAGGCTTTAAAGTGGTTTTATTTGAAAAATAATTAACTTCTGGTTAACTAAGGTGCTCACGTAATTTTAAAAACATCTGCATTTCTTTAGCTATGCAAAAAGATATAACACTTGCTATTAGGTACACAGAACATTAAGCAAAATAACAATTAAATTATTACTTATTTGCCATGCTCGTTGTACTTGCTATGCTCGTACACGTCTTCTGTAGTGAATTGGACAGTCATCATATTGATAAAACATGTCTCGTCTTAATGTAAGAGGTAAGTTTTGTTTTATTTAAGCTTTCGAGCAATTTTAACCTAAACCGAAAAACCTACCTTTCTTACCTTAATTGTTATTTTGGTCAAATTTACTAATTCTAATCCTCGCGGCGTTGCTTGACATGACAACAACAGTGGCGTCGATTGACGAATACAGAGATGTAACAGAGCTATGCCCACTTAGGTACGAAGGTTTGGGCGGGTACAACGCGCCCGCTGCTACCTTCGTGTAAGTTGTTTTTTATTTTTGTCATTCAAAACACTTTACCCAATTTCATACTTATATCGATCATTATCACTGCGTAGAATCAAGATATTCAGTGAGGTTAAATGTCAGTCGCCATGTTGATGAACGTCGCGCCATGACAATGCGGCCAATCGTTGGCTCGCTACAAAGCAAAACGGTCCTGTTTTTAAAATACCTAGCCGTAATGTAATACGGCGATTTCTACAATACGACATATAAAACACTGTTCGGCTCCCCTACTACGATTTAAAACTCGTTCCGGTAGTACTAGTTCTTATAGTTTCGCTTTCTATAATGCATCGTATGCAACCCAGTCTTTTCGTTAACGTATATTTTTTGTCAATTGAACCTGTAATGTAATCTATACATCAGCGAGGCTACCGCAAGATCGAAATTTAGGTCAAATTTTACATACACAGCAGTCCGTAGGTGTTCCACGGATATTTCATGACATGGCAAAAATTCAAAAATTTTATTTCTGCAGCTGTATTATGACTTTACTTTGTCATTTTTTTTCACGCCTTTGGAAACAGTATCGAAGTCTTATAATTACAGACTTTATTTAGCCTATATTCATTACAGATAATGCAGGGCAATTCCAGGGCAGGGCATTGAAAAAATATATTTTCAATTGGTTCAGTAGTTTTGGACGATTGCTTCCAAAACTACTGAACCTCCAAAATTAATAAACAAACAAACAACCAAATGTTTCCTAGTAATGATAGAATGCTCGTACCCTTATGCGAGTCCGGCTCGCGCCTGGCTGATGTTTCTTACACGACTCACACATCTCCATACTGAATGACGTACACTAAGCCATTGTATATCCGCCACTCGGTCGCGCGGAGACGTGAGACTGCTTCCTAACGGCACACAATGCATTAGTGAGCAGCGATCGCTGTGTGTTACTACACACACAGCGATCGCTACAGCTACAGTGTTACTACACTTGCTGACATAGATCGCTGACTGACGGACTAATAATGGTGTTGATTACGAATATAGTATAATAGGCCCATGATGTCACAGGTGGCAAGCGTATGGCCACTTCGGGCACATTCCAATCCCGGACAATGTAATGCGTGCCCAGAATAATCTGAAAAACATTTCATAATAGTTGCCCGACCTGGGGATTGAACCCAGGACCCCACGAGGCTAAAGTATAATGGTGTATGAATATAGTATATAGAGGTCGCGGGTTCGAACCGTCTACGTCATGGATATTTATATACGTATTCTATGTATATCTACAATAAAAATAAAATTATTATGACTATATAAATCTGATTTTTTTCGGAGGGACCTACTACTGGTTGGCGGCCTCCAAGTCTGTCCAGCCTCAACAGTTCGACTGACTAGCGAACTGTTGTGTCTTCAGGTTTAGGGAGACGATAGGGGACAGACCCCCCTCCTTTCCCGCAGATATAAATCTGAAGAGCTTGTATGATTGTACGCGCTAATCTTTATATTAGCGTCTCGAAAAATAATGTTTAAATAATGCATTTGAAATTTTTTTTTGGGCCATTATAATATTTTGATACAAACACAAGTAATTTACAGATGTTAGTTATAAAAATATTAGTTTTACAATTTACAAAAGTCGATAACTCAAATATTTGTAAAAATAACATTTGGACTACATTTCTTTGATCACCATCATAATCATCAGCCGCATGACGTCCACTGTTGGAATAGGCTTTCTTTGATCACATTCCGGCCTATATCCAGATATAGGCTTCTTCAATGAACTCGAAAGCGTGCGATCTCCTCCCATCAAACCCACACAGGCACCTAGTAATGACGAAGCGTACGATTTTTACAGTAACAATGAGCTCCATCGTGACCGCCGCAGCGGATGTGATCTCTGGAACTGCCATCGCCGCTGCCAGCTCACAGGTGATTTTTTGTTATAGAGTCTATAGGAGCTCAAAGAAGAGTCGACATCTTTTGATGCCTACATACGTCCTACGGAATGCCTATTATTCGCACAATTGTTACGCAGCTGATGTGTCGGCCTCCTGCCCTCCACGTAAATGGGTCACCGCCAACTCACAAGCCGCACGTAATGTGACAGCATAGCCAGCATTTTGTGTAGGTGTATTGTATCCACAGTCGAGCCGGCCCAATTCCGCTGCAACGCAGCATGACACTACCTCTCACTGAACTATTTCAAAGCCTTTTTTAAAGTAGTTGACCATAAACCCATATCCATGAATGTGGATATCCTCACAGGCAGAGCATACGCAGATTACCGCTACTTTTATATCCGATTGTGTCACTGAACCATTCCAACTCCCGCAAAGCGAAAGGAGGAAAGGAGGTCAACTCATATGCAAGACAATAATACAGATGCTTATGGGCGTCGGTAGTCGGCAAAGTTTCGATTTCCCGTTGGCTCTCCAATACTATTTTTTTTATGTAGCAGTCGTCACTCATTTGGATGTTATTACTGGAGAGGAGCCTTCTTCTCTTTCTTTAGAAGATTCGGTTTCTAAAGCTGCACAAACAAATGTCTATGTATAAATGTAAATACTATTCACTGGGACACGTCTCGAAACATGTCGTTAGACATATATTTGGAATTGTCCCGTAGTGAATTTTACCTCTTAAATGTCTCACTCAAATGTTCCCCCGATTTTTTTATAATATAAGGGGGAAAAGGAGTAGTCGGAGTCTTTTGATGACTACCGAGTATTGAAAACCCACAAATTGCTACGTAGGTGCGTTGCATTCCTTTCCTCCTCTCCTATTTCATATAATACGTGGCTTAAAAGCCTGTCTGGCTGATATAAATTTGTGTATAAAAATTTTGCAGGTATCGTGGTTTATTCCGATGCTGGTGGCGGCGGTTGCCTACTACCAGTACGACCAGACGGACCGTGACGGAAGACCAGTCGACGTCGACGACAGCTTGTTAATGCCGGAATATGATTTCATTATAGTGGGCGCTGGATCCGCTGGTAAGACATTTTTGGAGAAATGTTATGTAAGCCTTTTTTCTCGAAGATAACAACCAATGGCCAACGACATAGGACAGACAGGAGGTCGAGCAGTGGATTCTTACAATGACTTGATAATTCTGTTATACATGATTTCTGGCGGCCAGACAGACATACGTCTGGTTCCTCCAGTAGGATGCAACACCAGAATTTCCACAAATGAGTAGCTGGGATAAATTGTAGAAATCTCAAAAGGAAACGATGCAAAAAATTAAATAATATTAAAATAGATAGGACCCTTTCGAAAGGCCAATGATACAGTTGTTTTCACAAATAAAAAAAAATATACTACGAGAACTAACAACGTGTCAAATAATTTTATTTCAGGTGCTGTGGTCGCAAATCGTCTTTCTGAAGTCGAACAATGGAACATACTGTTGGTAGAGGCAGGCGGTGACGAAACAGAGATATCTGACGTCCCGCTGATGGCAGGGTACCTTCAGCAAAGCAAATTAGACTGGCAGTACAAAACTGAACCACAGCCAACTAGTTGTTTAGGTAAATTATCTTTTCTATTGACAAACGACCTACGGATGACTTTATGATAAGTGATTACAGTGGCATGTAGGCATTTTCAGTTTATTTTAGAGGATATAAATTAAAGCTTTTAGTAAGTGACATGCGTCCGAATTAGGCCGGCACAGCCAGCTCTCTCAGGGCTTTGGATCACGTGATATCATCGCCAGGTAGGGTTTGTGAGTTTACAGTGGCCTAATTTAGTGAAAAAGGGATGGGATACGTTTATGTCTTATTCCGAGATCTACGGGCGTATATGTACTTAACAAATGTCCACGATAGGCCCTCTAATGTGTATATGACATAACGCGCCAGAATTGCTATCTACACTAATGACATAAAGTTGATAGAGATTTTCTTCGTTTACTTCAACGCGCTAATCGCAAGAATTACTACACCAAATAGAAAAATTCTTTTTATGTTGAATTTATTGAGAAACTGAGCTACTCGTATATAGATTGACGCTACTATTAATAGGACCGAATAAACGCGGGTGAAGCCGCGGGGTGATGCCAGTGAAATAGATTTAGCTTCGAATTAAATTACAATAACAAGCACAGTAGATGCTAAGAAGTTTATTATAAGTAATCCATATAATCACATATCCATAAACTGACTAAGAATAGACCATGGTCCGTCACCATCACGCTGTCATTATGTTGTAATGGACAATCCACCATCTTTTAAGGGCGGTTATAAATATCTTAGATCCGGCAAGGACAAAAGCGGGATAAATAGACAACTACAGTGGATATATGTTCCTTTCAGTCTTTATAACCCAAATGTAGGGAGCATTACGGGTCTGTCCTGTAACATATATCACTAATGACTTATCTTTGATTACAGCGATGGAAGGTGGTAGATGTAATTGGCCACGCGGGAAGGTGCTCGGAGGAAGTTCGGTTCTGAATTATATGTTATATCTTAGAGGGAATAAAAAAGATTATGACATATGGGAGTCTCTAGGAAACAAAGGTTGGGGATACAAAGATGTTATGTACTATTTTAAGAAGTCAGAAGACAACCAGAATCCATTTCTTGCAAACACTCCATATCACATGACGGGTGGATACCTAACAGTCACCGAAGCACCTTATCGCACGCCTCTGGTACCAAGTTTCATCGAAGCTGGCTCAGAACTGGGGTATGTTAATAGAGACATCAATGGAGAATTCCAAACAGGTTTCATGATACCCCAAGGAACGATACGCAAGGGAAGTCGCTGCTCAACTGCTAAAGCATTTCTGAGACCAGTGAAAGACAGACCAAACTTGCACATTGCAATGCACTCGTTCGTCAATAAAGTTATGATTGATCCAGCTACTAAAACTGCATTCGGTGTAGAGTTCGTTCGTAATAAAATGGCCTATCGAATACGAGCTAGAAAGGAAGTAATATTATCAGCTGGTACCATTAATTCTGCTCAACTGTTGCTTCTATCTGGAATTGGTCCATCTGAAGAATTATCAAAGCATCGTATACCCTTAATACAAAATCTCAAAGTTGGATACAACCTTCAAGACCATGTTGGATTAGGAGGTTTAACATTCATGCTTAATAAGCCTATTTCGATAGTAGAGAGACGACTCCATACTGTAAGTACTTTGATGCAGTATGCCATACTAGGGCAAGGTCCATTGACCATCCTTGGCGGCGTTGAAGGTCTGGCGTTTGTGAACACTAAGTACGCAAATGTATCAGATGACTTTCCTGATATTGAGTTTCATTTTGTTTCTGGATCACTGAACTCTGACGGCGGTGAACAACTGCGCAAAGTACATGGAATAACGCAACGGTTTTACGATATGGTATTTGCGCCGATAAATAACATGGATGTGTGGAGTGTTATACCCGTCCTACTTCGACCCAAGAGTAAAGGTTTGATACAATTACGCAGCGCAAATCCATACGATTATCCGTATATCCATACGAATTATTTAACTGAAGACAGTGACGTTAAGACATTAGTCGAGGGAGTTAAAATCGCAGTGGCCATGTCCAAGACGAAAGCATTTCAAAGGCATAGTTCCATTTTGAATCCGCACGTTTTCCCGGCATGTAGACATATTAAAAAATATACTGACACATATTGGGAATGTATGATAAGACAGTATACGAGTGCCTTCTATCATCCTGTGGGAACTGCTAAAATGGGTCCCTACTGGGATTCGGAAGCGGTTGTAGACCCTGAACTAAAGGTCTATGGTGTGAAGGGTCTTCGAGTGATAGATGGTAGTATAATGCCTAACTTGGTGAGCGGCAACACCAACGCTCCTATCATAATGATCGGGGAGAAAGGGAGTGATATGATCAAAGAGTTTTGGTTAAAACGAAGGAGGTCGCGCTATTACGCTTAGTCACTGTACAAATTTTTTGTATTTAATCTTATCGTAAAAAATATTGGTATTAGTGATGTGAGGACAGAACCAAATAAAATGAGCTTTATGAAAAAATATAACTTTTTAATCTCAACTTTTACAAATCAAAGATTTAAGTTTTAAGGATAAAGTATAAACGAGCAGTCAGAGCCTTATAGTGACATCCGATCGCGATGTCCATAAACATTTGCATAGCTCTGTATGCGGATGTTCATGGGCGTCGGTGTTGCCCTCCTTGCGATTTCCCCTCCGTAAGGTCACCAGAATCACATGATATGCGACAAAGCAGTTATTTTGAGATGGTATCATGTGAGCGAAAGTTACCTCTTTTTTCTGTTGACGCGGGGAAACGCATTTACGCGCTTTCACGGGCCCTGGGTGGGGTCCAGTGGTGTGTGGGACTCGCGGCGCATGATAGTGCCGAATACCCACAAAATCATCGCGAGTGCCATCAGTGCCGCCCTTGGTGAGCCCCGGAACAACAATCATCAGGGCACCTCGACGGCTAGTCAGCCCCTAAGGGACCGACTGCACCTCCACAGATGGGGTTGTCCCGCACAACAGCACAACTGTCTATGAGACAGTGCAATGGGTCACCCCATGGGTTTCCCAACTTCGCCCCTTGCCCCGTGCGCAAAAGCGTCACCTCCTGTTGCCCTTAGGTCCCCTCTTCATATAAGAGGGGTACCGAGAGCGATTCCTCCTCCTGATCTTTAAGCCCCTCTCTCCCTCCCTCCCACTTGTAAGAGGGGTGCAAAGATCCCCCTCGGTTCATTTGGCTTCGCCAGGCTACTATGCCCCACCGCCACGACAGGGCTTGAACCATGGTGGGGAGCGAGAGATACCTCCTTGATCGTGCCGAACAAATTCGCCATCAATGCAGCAAAGGCACCTCTTCTGGCATTGACCTAAATATTTAATTGCTGTTTTAATTATTAAAAAACACATGGCCGATGGGATACAAAATTACGGGAGAGGAAAAAATCTCCGAAAGAACTTCATAATTAAACTTTATTTAATAATTCTGAAGTAAGTTTAACCTATCACGCCAGATCAGTTGGCAATGCATCAATTGTACAGTCTCTTAAATATCATGACAAGGTTTTGCAATTATATTCATTGCATTATCTGGGTTATATGTCATTATAATACACGCATTGTGCTTACAAATGTTCATATTCAATGCACCGTCTAAAATACGCTGAATCTCCTTATTAGGCACAGAGTAATATTGAAAAATATTACCGTTATATTGTAGGGAGAGGTAGTGCCATGCCACAATCCAACCGAACTGGTTCAGCACGACCGGGTCGATCACATGTTACTGCTGTAAAGTGTCAGCTATTGTGTCGTAATTTGTGTATATAAGTAGCAAAAAATTAGTTTTCATCTTAAAACAACGAACGAGATATCTCTTACGGGATTGAAATAACGGACGGTTCCTAGTCATACATTAAGGATGAAATGTAAAATAAATGCGCGATGTAAATCTACTGAGGTGTCATTTAAATATGTTCATGCTAAATAAAGATCAAGATCAATTATCAGCCCAAGCGAAACGACAAACGTATTTTTTTTTTTTTTTCAAAAAGACAAGAAAATACAATGGGGTGGTGAAATTTTGTATATAAATCATGTCAATAATCACGTATCTAATCCAAGCAGACGAAAACGCGGATAACAGCTAGTATATCCACGTAGTACACCCATACAATTGATAAGCTGGGATCATCATCAAAATGTTTCGCTAGTTTTAGAATAAACCTCATGAACAAATGCAGTGCTCTGTGCGGGCGGTTCTTGTCACAAGAAAATGAATCAAAAACAATCATTTGGAAATGTCAGCAATTTTTAATAATAAGCAATAAATACTAAGAAAGAAGACTCTTAACTTCTCCAACATAATTTATTCTCAGTGATCCACTAGTGAACGACGCGACCAGTGACCACATCAACCATGGCAATACATGGCAGTTCCATTAAATCTATAGTATCTAGCACTCGAATTATGTTCGGTCTTCTACCGGGAATGGGTGCTCTTATTCTTATTCGAATGATAATTCATCTTTACAGAACGGATATAGAAGACATACAGAATAGAATCCCAGAGCGCTCTTTCGATCAGTTATATGATTGCTATGACTTTGTAATCGTTGGAGCTGGTTCAGCTGGATCAGTGCTTGCAAATCGTCTATCGGAAAACAAAGATTGGAACATACTTCTGCTTGAAGCCGGACAAAATGAAAATGTTCTATCAGAAATACCTTCAATATTTCCTGTACTCCAAACGTCAGCAATAGATTGGCAGTTCGTGACTGAGCCAAGTGGTGAATACTGTTTGAGCATGATAGGTGGACGATGTAAATGGCCACGAGGGAAGTTGTTAGGTGGGTCTAGTGCAATTAATGCTATGCTTTACATAAGAGGAAATAGAAAAGATTATGACTACTGGGCCAGTCTGGGCAACGAGGGTTGGTCTTACGATGAGGTTCTACAATATTTTTTAAGAGCAGAAGATATGAGGATACCTGAGTATCAAAATGATCCCTATCATGCTACTGGTGGCCCCATATCAATAGAATACTTTAAGTTTGAACAGCCTATTACTAGGAAAGTGTTAGAGGCCAGCCAACAATTAGGGTACAAAATAGTAGATGCCAATGGAGAGTCGCAAACTGGATTCACTAAGTCCCATGCTACGATTCGTGATGGACTTCGTTGCAGCACCGCAAAAGGTTACTTACGACCGGCAGCAAAGAGATCAAATTTACATATAAGTCTATACTCTCATGTAGAGAAAGTTCTCATTGATGAAAAGAAATCAGTATATGGGGTACAATTCACAAAACACGGTAAAAGACGTATTATTAAAGTTAGTAAAGAAGTGATTTTGTCTGCCGGAGCATTGCAGTCGCCGCAGATTTTAATGCTCTCCGGTGTCGGTGACAGTGCATATCTAAAAGAACTTGGAATATATCCTGTGGTAAATTTGCCAGGCGTCGGAAGTAATCTTCAAGATCACGTTGCAATGGGTGGACATTCATTTTTTTTCAACAACCCACTTAAAAATGGCTCTGACTACAGTTTTAATTTAAATACATTAGCTTCTTTAGGCACGCTTATAGACTTTTCTATACACAAAGGAGGCCTTTTGTACAGCATGATGGAGGCTGAAGCAATGGGCTTTGTTAATACAAAGTACCAAAATCCCCTTAATGACTATCCGGATATACAGTTCTTTATTGCGCCAACAGCAGACAATATGGATGGTGGGTTGTTTGGTAAGCGAGCCAATGGATTAACTGATGAAACGTACGCAGAGTTATATGAAGATGTTTTATACGATTCGTCGTTTTCTATTGTCCCCTTACTGCTACGGCCAAAAAGTAGAGGATACATAAGGTTGCGTGACGGAAACCCCTACTCTCCGCCGCTAATTTACCCAAATTACTATACACATCCTGATGATATAAAAATCATGGTAAGTTAAATAATCATTTTTACATTCTGGAAAACTGTTCGCCATACGTTTTAAACTCGTCAAATCTTTCGTGGACATCGTGTGAAGAAAAAAATTACCACCAGTATATAAAATATAGAGCAAATCACCCATTTACATAATTGACGAGTAGTAGTTAGTAGTAATAAGTATTTTAAGTATCGCGTTAAAACCCGCTAGATAACTACAAAATCTGTAAGAAACGTGAAAGTCCCAAACAATTATTTCATTGTTTGTTTGTTTGCATTGAACTGGCTCCGAAACTATTGGACCGATTTGAAAAATTATTCTACCATTAGAATCTGAAATCATTTGTGACGAACATAGGCTATATGACAGTTTTAAAAACGTAGAGATCAATATTAAAACTTCGATAACGCAACCAGAGGGATGAAAAA
>JAFELO010001896.1:128210-149250 GCA_017140195.1 Eumaeus atala
TATATATAGGCTAGTCGCGGTGGAGACACACACACACACACACATGAACACGGTAAGGCTAATTAAGTTAATGTTCCACAGCAACCATGACACCAAAAAGTATATCATATCGTTATATATCACCAGCTATATTCCGATGTCTGTGTTCACTTAAAATAACAAAATCAACACACATTGACACCGGTTCCCTAATGCGATAGGAACTATAAAATAATTTCATGCAATTCATTCGCCCGAGTACAACCTAAAGAACTACTCACACACTACACTACACTACAACACACTATATAGTAACCGTTATAGTCCTAATAATACTTTAATTAGTGAGCACCCGAAAATCGATAATAGTTAATAAAAAAACATCTCGGCGTCGAATCTGATTGGAAAAATAACAATCGACGGTCGCTGGCCTTTTGGCGAAAGGCGAATCGTAGGATAATATAGGGCGGAAACTGTCAAGCGGAAGTAGTGTTACTATTTGAATATCGTTCCTTCCTACGTACTCCCCTTTTTGTCCAAATTAGTGCCCTCACATTTGGACAAACCTATTCTAACGTAATGTGAAGATTCGACGCTACCTGTACCTTCCGCGGTCCACTTCTACCTCATAAAGGCGCGACTGGCTGCGGAACCTCCGAACATTCTCCCTCTCGAGCGTGGTACCGTCGTAGAACCGAGATGTGGTATATACCGATGACTTCATCAAGAGTCCCCGGATAAGCTAAGAGATAGGTGGTCGAACTAACCCTTTTTTTAACTAAGTAAAGACATCCCTCTTAGGGATCAACTTGGAGCTGACTGCTTTTACCGCATTACTGAGAACAGCAAGGTCATCAGCCGTTTACCAACGTTTACCTCCAACACTTTTAAGTCGCGTACAACGCCATTGGCAAGTTGTACGGACCTATACCTCGTAGTAAAAGAGTGTCCCAATTGGCGTAACAGCTCTTAGCTTAAGCTTAAACATACTCTAACCGTCAATACTACGCTTAGCTGCCGTGTCTACGAGTCCTGTACCACGCAAACCGTCCATTGTTGTCTCTACGATCGACCGTTCCCCATTACATATGGTCGACGACAAACCGTAGCATTTATCATTACACTTACTTACACTGTTTAGTAACGATGTTTTTAATGCTTATAAACACTGTTTTGAACTTTATGTGTACCATTTTTGCACAAATTTTCTAACGAGACATACAAAATTACATGAATAGAATGAATCTGTCATCTTAATGCAATTATTACAATTAGCACGAATTCCGCCATTAGCGCCACAGCCATAACACTTTATAACTTTGGCAGGTTCACTCTTTCGTTTAATTTTAAAACAGTGATCGCGACTATATCCTCTTTTACGACAGTATACACAAAAAATAATAAAAAATACCACTTTCTGTCATTTTGTCGTCTACGGCACTCTGCCAAGTCGTCGCAACACTCGTTGATGCGGGTGGCGCACTCGCGCGCATTCATTTGACGTTTCGACTAATGAGTCTTCGACACTATGCGATTTTTCAATCAGCGTATCTAAGCTTTGTACGGATTCCCGTGTTACCCGTTTCCTTATGCGTTTGTGCAGTAACCCATACACAATATCCATGGGCACATCTTCTTTAACTATGTACGGAAGCTTCACGATAAGAAAAATTTCGCGCCATAACTTGTGCGGTGGACGGGGAGCTCCGAACATCGCACGAAGTTTCTCCAGAACATCATCCCATGACGCAACGGAAGTCGTCACACCTCGAAACCACACTGCTGCCTCTTCCTCCAGGAGCATGGGTAGGGTCCGGAGTGCATGATCGTCGCTGACACCCGTACATTCTTTGTAGGCATCGACGAACGCATGGAACACCTCCGAGTCTTTGTTGTTACCGCTGTACCTCGCCGTACAGAGCCAGAAATTTCTTTCTTCCGAATTAGAGCAATGGCGGCGGCGACGCTGACGCTGCGTTGACTGCCGGAACGGCCAATAGGCTTTCGATAAGCAGGCGGTTTGACTCCGCCTGCGCCTGGGCAAACGCCTTCAGAAATGCCGAAAATGAGTCCGCGCTCATCTCTTGATCTTGAGCTCGAAGACGCGGCACTGCAAACACAAAATTCCACCAAAAACAACACATCATCACGCCAGTTCCCTAACGGGGTAGGCAGAGAGAACGAAGCACCACATGTCACGATCCTTACATACCTTGCCTCCTCCAATTTCATAACTCGCTTCATACAAACACGCCGGTTGCGAAGACTCCGAACATCACCTTCGGACAGTACCCGACCAACCTGATCGTGGTATGTTAGTGTGGGTCTTGCCCGGTACCTACATCCTTCCACATTCGCATTGTATATCTGTGTCGTTAACCTTACACCCATCATTCTTTCTACGTGTCCGAACCATCGGAGCGTGCCCTTTCCCATTTTAACACCGATACTTCCATTCATTCCCAACAATTCGACTCACCCAAAGCTAGCGCTTCGACCCGCTAGTTGAGCGCCGCTTGAAAGCACTGCTTGAACTTAGGTATCGATTATAATTCACTATAAAACTAGATTATACATTTTACAACGAAGTGTGTGTGATGCCTCTTTTACATCTCAACGTCGAATCTGATTGGAAAAATAACAATCGCAGGCACTTTGACCAATGGCGAATCGCAGGACACTATAGGACGGAAACTGTCAAGCGGAAATAGTGTCATTATTTGAATATCGTTCCTTCCTACAAACCATTATATAAATATTTATAAATTAAATAATGCATAATAACCAGGCACATTGTTACAAGTTACGAGTATATTTTATATCCAAAAATATAAAACATACTAGAAACTTTAATTATATAATTATTCCGTGTCGTCAGGCACAGTGAGTTGTAACTCTGCACTAGTAACGCCCCGCGGTTTCACCCGCTAACATAGAGAAATTTTGTTATATGAAATTCAACCTCCTATTTCACCACCTTCAATGATCGAATTTCTAGAAATCCTTTCTTAGCGTCCACTTATATCATGGAAGGGGTGAAAACTGCATGAATATCCATTAAGTAGATTTTGAGAAAATCGATTACACACAGACATACAGAGATTGCAGACTTTGTTTTATAATGTGTATGGATAGCATTCTAATGAAAAGAAGACTTTTCTTTTGGATATTTTATACACGCCGTTACGCATCAACGACATTACACAAAAATACACCTGTACTAATAATATAAGGCTGAGTTCGTTTGTTGGAACGAGCTAATCTCTGTATAGCTAGCTCCTGGTGGACCGACTGTCCAAAAATCTTTTGGTGTTGAAAACTCTATTTATATCGAGGAAGGGTATCTGCTATATACCATGATGATACCACAAAAAGGACCGGAGTTAGCGGGTGAAACCACGAAGTGATGCTAGTAACTAATATAAAACTAAACGCGAAGGGAGTGTATAAAATATTAACTTAAATTTAAAAGTAGATAATTATATATGTATGGATGTAGGTATTACTTGTTAAATTGATTTCCAATACATCACTACATTCAAGGCTTATGTCTTGAAACACAACATCAACAATATCTTCTGATATAGGAGGAGATGGAAGCGTTACAAGCCGCGATATCCTCGACCTGTCCAGTTCCATATTCCGGAGTCACAGGGGCGTTGTTTCTTAAAGCAATGACGACAGCAATTACAACACATTGCCTCATAACGGAGAGTGATCAATGGCCAAAAGATAATTCTAAGGAAGTAATTGACGAGGGTAAGTGTATACAGGCTGTTTTTTTTTTAAATACTCATAAAATGAACGAAAATGCTCTGCATCACATAATGGTAATTGCGGACTCCCAAACTGCAGGACATACGACAGCATAGCGCTCATTTCATCACAATGTGAGTTCATCAGAACATGAACAAGAAGTTGTCCCTGAGCTTAAAAGTTTGCCGACTGCGATCGACTTTTTCAATGATAGAGAGACACATTTTAGTAAGAGATAGTACTATGCTGCATAGGAGGAGGTAGTGCCATGAATGGTGCATAACACATAAACATACACATCGTATGCAATGGAATCAGGCTGGAACGACCGGGGAGGTAACTCTCGCTTACTTGATACCGCCGTAAAGTGGTACCTACGGTATCGCGTTTCGTGCGGTTTATGAGTAGCCGGTGGCACATTGGAGGGTGGAGGTGAAAAGGTACTATAAAAAAAATCATAATTTTCTGATTCAGCTCGAATGCAGCAAGCAATGGGTTATCCAAGTCACATTATAAACTAGCGATCCACCCCAGCCTCATCCGAGAAAAACAGAGGCCAATTTTAACTAAATCCTTTCTCGCTCTATCCATGGGTGAAAACCGCTTAAAAATCCAAAAAGGGGATTTCGAGAAATTCGATCACATGCCGAGAGACAGCTTTTGGAGACTGTTTTATATCATCATCATCATTATTATGAGCCCTTTTCGGTCCACTGCTGGACATAGGTCCCTCTCAATGGAAGCCAAGACGACCGATCTCCTGCTGCTCTCTGTTTCATATATCAGCAGATAATTGTGAAAGATTGTGGACGTTATGTCTATCAGATACTCTTTGTTGCAAAAATAACTCAACAGACTACTACTACTAGACTAGTACTAGATTACATAATATAAAAATATAAAATATACCGTCCGTAAAGAGATATTTACGGTCTCGCATTTCGTGCGGTTTGTGAGTAGCCGGTGGCCCATTGGGTGGGAGATGAAAAGAAGGGCAAGGTATCGCCATAGTAATTACGCTGATGTTCATGGGCGTAGGTAGTCGTAGAAGGGCTCTGATTGATCGTACAGATATTTCGCGGGCAAAACCGCGTGTCACATTTGCGTTGCGCAGTTATTCAAAAGCCATTATTGTAATTCTATTTTGAATTAAAAAAAAACATTCCATTTATGCACAATGTTTCAGGGCAACAGTACGACTTTATAATAGTTGGTGCGGGAACTGCGGGATCCTTAGTGACCAGTTACCTCTCAAATGTAAACCCATCGTGGTCTATATTGTTAGTAGAAGCTGGAGACGATACTGGCGTGGATAGCGAAGTACGTTAATTTTCGAAGTTATGGCAACTTGACTCTAAAGTATTGGCAAAGTCGTTGGCCAGGCTGGATATTTCATATTAATGGAAGAGATGAATTGATTTTCAAAAAATTATGTCACTGCTACCATACCATTTATAGTTTAATACACAACAAAAGCAAATGTGCGCTTGTTTGAGTTTTTAGATACTGGGAGTAACTAAAACGAAATAATAGGGAAGAACAAGTCTCTTCAACTGCAAAGGTTTTCGCTTGTATAAAAAAATATTTAAAAAAGTAATTAAAAGTATATTAAAATATCTACGATAACATGCGAGTTAAACTTTATATAAAACTTTAACTTACTTATCTACTTAATTATGGTGGTACATAAGTAATAAAATCATCTATATGTAGTCACTAAAGATGCCTATTAATATTTGTCAAATCATTGCTAGGTTTCATATGTATAATGTTAACAGTACAAATTACTTGTTTCAGATACCCGCATTTTTATTTTTAAATCAAAATTCTAAATCCGATTGGTTTTATAGAACTAACTCCGATGGAATATCATGCCTTGGTTTTAAAAATAAAACTTGTATATGGAGCAAAGGAAAATGTATGGGAGGGTCAAGTTCCATAAACGCAATGTTGTATATAAGAGGACACCCGAATGATTATAATAAATGGGAACTTTTAAAAAATCCAGGCTGGGGATACAACCATTTGAAGACATACTTCGAAAGGCAAGAACAAATGTTTAACATAACAGAAACTAAATTTCCAGGTTACGGTTACAATTGGTACGACATTCTGGACAAAGCTTGGAATGAATTAGGTTACAAAAATTATAATTATGATGGACATGAAACAATAATAGGAACGAGAAAAGTAAGAATACTTACAAATAATGGAAAACGTGTAAACACAGCTAGTTTTTTTCTCAAGAATGCAGCCAATATTAGTGTTATGAAGAACTCACAAGTTGAAAAAGTTATTTTGAGCCCGACAACTAATCAAGTGGTCGGAATAATGGTGCGAAGTGAGAACAACTCTGCTATACAAATTAAAGTCAGACGAGAGGTGATTTTATCGGCAGGTTCAATTGCATCACCTTTAATATTAATGAGATCCGGTATAGGTCCAAAAGCACATCTACACGATGTAGGAATTGATTGCATTCTTAACCTACCCGTAGGAAAAAATTTACAAGATCATATAATATTTCCACTATTCCTAAAAACTAACTTGCACGCTGTTTTAGATCCTATGATATTTCATTTACTTCTTCTACAATACGTCTTGACGAGAACTGGTCCATTCTCTAACATAGGTATAACAGATTATATGGGCTTTATAAATACAAACAATTCGCACGATGAAGCTGATGTCCAATTTCATCACACGTATTTTCCGAAAAATGACACATTAGTTTTAAGGACCTATCTTGAGGGTATTGGATATGAAGAGGGAGTAGTCAGAGAGATAGAACTTCAAAATTCAAAATACGACTTCCTGTGCGTTTACCCAACGCTGCTTCACCCAAAGTCTATGGGTGATATTTTGCTTACAAAAGAGGACCATATATCTCCTGTTATAAGAGCCAATTACCTTACTCATAATAACGATTTGACATCCTTACTGAAATCAATTAAGTTTGTCCAGAGACTTTCAAAAACAAAAACTTTTAAAAATATGGGTATTGAAATTTTACACATCCAAATACCTGGTTGCTTTAATTTTAACTTTGATTCAAATAAATATTGGGAATGTTATATAAAGCATATGGCAACGTCGATATATCACCCAGTTGGCACAACCAAAATGGGCCCTAAAAATGATGATACTGCCGTAGTTGATAGTGATTTGTTAGTACATGGAGTGACAAATTTAAGAATTGTAGATGCTGGTATAATGCCAATCATACCTAGAGGCAATACAATGGCTGCCACACTGGTGATTGCTCAAAAGGCGGTGGATATATTAAGAAAACAACATGCTAGTGACATACACGATGAGTTGTGAATAAAAGAAATTGAATAAATATGGATACTTAATTTAACCTAATGATACTATCTGTTACAACATTAGTTAATGCGTTAAATCAATTAACAAACAATCAACATACAATTAAATGTGGAGCCAGCTTTTTTGTCCGGTTTTAGTGATCAAAGAACTAAACAGATGTGAAGATGATAGATACCACATGATGCCGCGTGTTGAGGACATGCAGACATCATTCCAAATGCAATGTTAACACCATGTACTTTGATTAGAGACTGGCGACTGCGAGTCCGTCATAACATAGTAATGGTGTAATAAACAAACTGTTTACAGTGAATGTCAAATGGTTCATTTTATGTGTAACTTTACTTGCAACGATTCTCACTGTTCAGATAAATAAATAAAAACCCAACTAGGGAATAAATAATTTGTGCAGTAATAAACATTATTTATACAACGTTTTTTTATGTATTTTACTTCCTAATTTAAAAAAAAATAATAAAAATACACACCCCTTCCCAGTTCGATAGTACTAAATACTACAAGGTCTTTCTAGACCTAGTAGTATTTAGCTCTTCTGGACATAGATAACGGCAAAATGATTTGTACGACAACAAACTCTATGCAGTGTGTTCTCTTCAAATGTCGAAGCAAAGCAAGCGAATTATCTAGATAATTAGCAAGTGTTATGCTGCATTGCAGCTGAATGTAGCAGGCACGACTTCTCACTCTCGTGATATTGCCATGGAGTGACAACTGAGCTGTCGCGGTCTGAGCGGTCTACAAGTGATAACGGATATCAGCAAAACAATTATGCGGATGTCTATGAGCTTAGGCGCTGAGAAGTTTCCGACTTGTTGTTGGCCGCCTTATGCTATAAATATCAATGACGTTGATGATGACATAACCTACATTAAAATAAAGTTATGAACTTTACATAAATAATCGAGAAAATGAGAAAATCTGTTCCAAAACGTAAAAACATAACAAAAAATAATTAACTTATTGCAAGCAATTTTATTTAGTAAACTTTTGTTTTGTCTACTGAGGCTACACCCAGTAGACGAAGCGAATGCTTACTAATTTATCCGCTTACTAAATTCTTAGATCAACTATCATAAGAAGTTTATTTCAATAAAAGTATATTTTAGGTTTCGTACCTCAAAAGAAAAAAAGGAAACCTTAATAGCCTCCTTAACGAAGATTCGCAACATAGTAAGTGTCACTTTGAGTCTAGATTACTCCCATCCATTATTATTTCCCCTTGACATGAGTTCATGAAATTTGGCAGGCAAATACCACATAGACAAAGAAAAAATCCGATGCTTGGTAAATTACGTCCCAGAAAAAACATGACAAACTTATGTTTTGAATATTTTTCATACTAGATGAGTTTAATTTGGCTTACATTTATAAAACATCATATCATTACCACCATCGGGAATAGGCAAAGTTTCCTTTTGGCGAGTCCGATTCGTACTAGTCCGTATTTTTATATTTATTTCTATATGGGAATAATAAAAAATCTTCGATTTCGATTTTAATTATTAACATGCATGTTAATAATTCAAATCGTAGATGGCGTAAAAACTTGCATAACAAGAGTGTCTACGAATGAATGAATGAATCAACGTATAGCAGTCCA
Organism: Eumaeus atala; assembly: GCA_017140195.1. Taxonomy (NCBI): domain Eukaryota; kingdom Metazoa; phylum Arthropoda; class Insecta; order Lepidoptera; family Lycaenidae; genus Eumaeus; species Eumaeus atala. The sequence goes on from JAFELO010001896.1 coordinate 136,894, forward strand.
CTGTTGAACATAGGCCTTTTTTTTTTGTTGGCACGGGGAAACACTTCTTCGCGGGGGAACAATCGCTCCTTCACCTGCCCTGGGTGGGGTCCAGAGGTGTGTGGGTCTCGCGGCACATGATAGTGCCGAATACCCACAAAAACCAACGCGAGTTCCAACAGTGCCGCCCTTGGTGAGGTGCCCCGGAACAACAATCATCAGGGCACCTCGACGGCTAGTCAGCCCCTAAGGGACTAACTCTATCTTCACAGATGGGGTTGCCCCGCACTACAGGACAACCCTACAGACTTTGGGACAGTGTAATGGGGTGAGGTTCCCATCCTCGCCCCTTGCCCGTGCGCAAAAGCGCCACCTCCTGTTGCTCTTAGGTCCCCTGTTCTTATAAGAGTGGTACCGAGAGCGATTCCTCCTCCTGATCTTTAAGCCACCCCTTCTTAAAAGAGGGGTGCAAAGATTCCCCTCGGTTCAATTGGCTTCGTCTGGGTTCACCCCACGCTACTAAGCCCCACCGCCACGACAAAGCTCGAACCATGGTAGGGAACGTGGGCCTCCACCATACAGCGCCAACCATCCTGATCCTGGGCAGCCCGCATCCATCCGTCACCGCCACCTTTCTTAAGCAGTCACTCCAATGCGCAACAGAGCGACAACCACACACCAACCAACCATAACCACACTGCGCTCGCCTAGACGCGGTCTCCACAGTCACGCGTCGGCTCCATCGGTACTCCATCCGTGCATAATATTTGTTAAAGCTACTCGAGGTTAAAAGTTGTGGTGTTAAAAGTTAAAGGTTGTATTGACGTAACTTTTACACAATTAATTTTAACCACGCAACTACAAACAATGAAGTAAACATTATATTCACCGCGACTTGTATTTTGAATTTCGTGACATTTTAATTCTGTTTCCTTTATTATCCTATTTTATTATATACCACTGAGTACCCACACACACACAGGAAATCGGTCGTCTTGGCGTTCATTGAAAGAGAGGCTGATAATGATGATGATGAAAATACTTCGGTTAGAAGTAAAAATAAAAAATACGTCTACGTGGTGTTGCCCGCCTCTACGTGAACTACAGATAAAAGTACATTATATAGTTGTAAGAGGTAGTGCCATGCTGCATAGGAGGAGGTAGTGCCATGCATGGTGCATGACACTACATCCTCCTATGGAACGGAATTAGGCCGGCACGACCGGGGAGGTACATCTCGCTCACTTGATACCGCCGTAAAGTTACACCTACGGTGTCGCGTTTCGTACGGTTTGCGAGTAGCCGGCGGCCCATTGGGGGGGAGGTGAAAAGGTTGGTAACGCGTCGTCATAATTATGCTGACGTTGAAGGGCTCCGATTGCTCGTTTGTCCCCCTATGCTATTAAAAAGGTGAACGCAAAAATTATACTTTTTATTCTGGTACATAACTGGTTAACAAATTCCGTTCAGTAGAAATGTTACACCCCCGTGCCTCGGAGAGCACGTCAAGCCGTCGGTCCTGCGCCTGATTTCTCTCCGGTCGTGTTGGATTGCCGTCTGAACATAATATGAAGGAATAGAGTGCACTTGTGTCTGCGCAAACACTTCTGCACTATAATGTGTCCTGCGCAGGTGGCTCTTCTCAATAGAGTTATCCGCTGTAGCCGAAGTTCGGCTAGAACGTCAGTATTATTATGATAAAAAACCAAAATTGAAAAAAAAAAAAGTTAAAATCTGTCTGTCACAAGATACATTTGCATTACTATTGTGCTGATGTTCATGTGCGTCAGTGTTCGTCAAAAGGCTCCGACTGCTCGTTAACACCCCTATAGTACAAATAAAAATACGAATAGATAGTACAAGAGCTCACCCTCGATCAGACCGTGGAGGCATTACGTTACACGAGCGGCGTGTGGCAACAAGACGTTTAGCATTTTAGACGACATTAGGAAACACACGTGCGACGCATATACAAGTAATGTGTGAATATTGAATCAATAATATTTAACGTGTCACTAGACCTTCGTTCAGGGATCATAATGTCTGCAACATGTGACTCAGGTTCGCTACCATCTCTACAGCACAGTTATAGTATCTGTAGACGTGACTTCGATGACTTCAGTGCATTGACACACTAATGTAACGGGACGAGCGCGGGGAGATAAAAGTGGAATGGAGAGGGGCTTCACATTCCAGCTAGATTAACAGATAAAGTGACCGTGTGGTAGTAATACGTAGTAGCGCCATGCAATTGGGCCGGCACGACCGAGGAAACATCGCTCACATGATATATTCCGGCCCTATTCCGTTGCAATGTAGAAGAAACTTACAATTGCACCAGCTTGTGTAAGCACTCCCTACTTTACTCTCCAAAGTCGGGCGGACACAGTCAGCTAATTATTTACGAGCGGACACCTATGATTATCATGACATACGGAACCAAGACTTGGCCGCTTAATGTGGGCCTCTTGAACGAGCTCAGAGTCACTCAGCGTGTCATGGAAAGAGGAATTCTTGGTATTTTCTGCGCGATATGATCCGAAATTCGGAAATCCGCAAGAGCACGAGGGTAACCGACATAGCTCCGAGAATGCGCGAGCTGAAGTTTCAGTGGGCAGGCCACATTGCTCGCAGAACCGATAACCGTTGGTGCCGAAAGGTACTGGGCCCCGCACCGAACGACGGAGTGTCGGACAGCCTCCTACCCGGTGCACACCTAGTGTGGCGGGGAGCTGCTGGACGCAAGTGGCTCGTGACCGTGACCTGTGGCTCTGTGGGGGAGGCATGTGTCCAGCAGTGGACGTCGTACGGCTGATGACGATGATGACCTATGGAAGTCAGTAATCGTTTAGGATTAGGTGATCGCCTGCTCGTTTGTTCTCTATGCATCCACGAATGCCTATTATAATGGTTTTCATTATTGCGCATACTGATTCGTCCGTGGCTTACTAAATAGGCCATCCATAAATTACGTCACATGTAATACGTTAATCATTTACGGCCCTAAAGGTGGTAGCGGAGCCATGGGTTGATATTTGATAGTTTATCTAGTATAGATTATAATTATTATAAAACAGAAAAAAAATTATTGTATGTTTGTTCGTATACATTGAATAGGTTCCGAAGCTACTGGACTGATTTGAAAAATTCTTTTACCATTCGAATCCTGCTTGATCAGTGATGAACATAGGCTATATAACATTCATCAAAAGGTTTGATGATTTGAAAACTTCGGTAGTGCAACCAAACTATGAAGAAAATTTCAAAATAAATCCTTATTTAGCCGCAGAATATTTGACAACTAGCTGTCCGACAGACGTTGTTCTGTCATGAATTTAATGTGCTGTCATTGTAACATGTAACGTTTACAAGGCCGAAATTAAAATTCATATTTTTTTTATATTTGTATTAGGTATTTTTGCCAGTAAATAATAAAAGAATGACGTTTATGCAGTAGACACAAAACTCAATTGAGAAACTGACCTTTACCCAAGTAAATAATGAGAACGGAAATAATATTACAGTTGTGTACCCGAGACAAAAGAAGTGTAATTTAAGTATTTGTAAATACATCCTCTGTTCTTGCAGAACATAGCGAGATACGATCTGCGACGTGACGACAAACCGCGAATGGTTAGCAAGGTGGTTTAGCTAGCAATTTGGCGGTAGTCGATGATGACACTACATCCTCCTATGCAATGAGATTGAGCTGGCACGACCGGGGAGGTACCTCTCGCTCATTTGATGCCGCCGTAAACGTTGTCGCGTTTCGTGCGGTTTGTGAGTAGCCGGTGGCCCATTGGGGAGGAGGTGAAGAGGAGTGCAACGCATCGGCATAATTATGCTGATATTCGTGGGCGTCGGTAGTCGTTGACAGGCTGCGATTGCTCGTTTATCCTACAAAAAAAAAACTAAAGCTAGTTAGAGGGAGCGAAACTTTAAGATCTTTGAATATGATAATATTAAAAATATAATAAATTAGCCGCCGCCTCGGCTTCGCCTGTGAACATCAGGGGGCGTGACTGAACAAATGTTACACTAAAACCTTCCTCGCAACCAATCGCTCTATCCGTGGGTAAGAAACCCATAAAAATACGTTAAGTAGATTTAGGACTATACCACAAAGAGGTGATGTTGTCCGGTATTCCCTCTCGCTCACATGATACCGCAGTAAAGAGACAGCTGTCGAGTTTCGTCCGGTTTGTGAATAACTGATGGACCATTAGGAAGGGGGGATGAATCAACGGTCGTCGCTAGTCACTACATTGGCTCTAATTTCTTGTTTGTACACTATTAAAAGACATCCACATAATTCCTATGCCGATGCACAAGCCCTGTAATGTATAGAGAAATGAAAGACAAAATAAACCTATCCACTCTTGTACTATTACTACATACTGATGTACAAATATCATTTACATAAATATTAAATTCTGACACATCTGGTAAACATTTTACATTTATTTGCATATTTTAAATGATACCGACGTAACGTGTGGACCTGACCCTTGTACAAACACAAAGGTGATCCTTGAAATATGCGTAATATCACTTACCTAAGAATATAGTAAGAGGTGAACCGACGGAGCAGATACCTCGCGCTCACGTGATAAATTTTGCTGTCGCGTTTCGTGCGGTTTGTGGGTTACCGGTGGCCCATTATAGGGAGAAAGGAAGGCGACATAATTTATTGTTCCTCCTCCTCCTTGCTCGTCCCCTACAATGCGCGCCCGCAGTAGAGGGGGTAAGAAGGACAACACAAGTAATATATTTTGTGTTTTCAATCATCTGCATAAATGCAAACATCTGCATAAATGAAAACATCTGCATAAATGAAAACATCTGCATAAATGAAAACATCTGCATAACAATTATGCGGATGTCTAAGCATCGATAGACCCCAAAAGCTTTGACTACTCGTTTGTCTTCTAATACAACGAAAAAGAGACCAAGAACATATCGCAGTCTCATTTGCTTTAGAATACCCACCTAGATACTACCAATTGTCAAACTACGACCATATTAGTATGAGTCGCGTCTGTGAAATGTCACCAAGCGTTCTTAACGGCACGTGAAATGCCAAACATTGCAACCACTTCTAGTGAACCACGTGAGGTCATACTCTTCTAGCCTACCCGCGAGAGTAAAACATTTAGGTATTTAGATGTGACCAAATCCAGCAAAACTTAACGAAATATTATTTTGTTTATTGTTACTAAAAGTTTATAACTCGTCTGTTACACAATATAGTATGCATAATATAACGACCCGTATTGAGATATGACTGCTCCAAAACAAATCAAGTACGGAATCTGGGGCTGCTACTCGTTAAGTCGAATTGTCAATGTCCTATCTATCGATGGATTTAAGATGGAACTTTGACGTAAGTCCTATACGAAATATGTCAAAGCTCTTTCTCCAGTAGAACCATCGATAAGTATAACATTGAAAACGGCCGTAACCGTTTCATATTATACATACTCGTAGGTATACATACAATTCTATGAATTTATTCACTGTCCACGGCAAACCGGTGTAGATAATATTGGGTCAGCTACGAGTACTCTGTAAATCGACTGTTTCGTTACCTGCGAACTACTAAAGGTACAAATTGCGTGTCCAGTATAATTTCACAAAACGTGTAGTAATTATTTTCCTTATGCACAATAAAACAAAAAACCGCATTTATATGAAGATGATAGGTTTAAAAAGAAAAGGTTTGTATGCAAGTATCTGAAAACTTATAACATTAAGCAAGTAATAGTCGTTTAAAGTAGTAAGTTATGTAACGATTTTTAGATATTTCTATATGTATCATAAGCTAATCATCTATTTTAACGACGCTTAAAGGTTTTTATGCTACGTTAATTTTGTTTTAATGCAATTTTATTGATAAGCAAATAACATTTCAATAAAGCTCTTTAGAGCAAACTGTACTGCCATGATAATTTGGTGTTTCTGGAACAATCCATATCATTGGCAGTGAAGTACTTCCTCATGGAAAGAGTGCGTGCTTCTATTGATAACTGTCCTCAGTGTTTAAAGGACCGTATTGCAGCTAATGGATACCACTTCAAATAGGTTTTTATATTTGTGTACTAAAGTACAACACTATAAAAATAAATAAGTGTTATTTGCAGTTTAAAAAATATTTTTTTCTTCGTTACAATATTTATGACAAGAATAGGTACACATAAGGAAGCCGGCCTTTACATTGTATAATTGTGTCCATTTCTCTGCGTAAAGACTTGAGCCATCCCCTACGTAACATTGACCGCATATTCAATGTTGCCCAATGTACTCGCACCTAGTGTCGGCTGAGCGTGCGAGGCGTGCGCGCAGATCTCAAAACAGTTAGATAACAGTGTGTTGTGAGAGTGAGGCATGTCTGCGTGTTAAGTTCTCTCGTTGTGAATGTGTCTGTTTCTTCAATGTTTTAAAGGTAATGCTAAATACATATCCAGTATTTATATATTGATTTTATTTCTTACCGTGGTTGATTCAAAAAAAATTTGTGCTTGCAAGTATTTTCAGTGTAATGAGCTTTCTAATTTATTTCGCAACATTAAGTTTGTTTAAAATGGAATTTTAATAAAAAAATTGCGGGAAAATTTATTTTCCACACCAGCAAATGTATATTTTCGAATTTGTTTTGTTTGTTTATGAAATTTCGCTCGAAATTTTAAAAACTACAAAAAGTTCCGTGATAAATTCTTGAATGTGAAGTTCGTCTTATGGTAAGCTAAGACTATCAATTTTGTTCAGATCAAAACCTGTCCTGGAAATTATACCCATCCTCCATCACCTAGTGAAGGGGTTTACGTGCAAATGTTAATGTAGAATGTACTGAGGATAGTTTTGATGGATTTGTAATATCGCTGTTGTTACAAAGATTTACGAAAGGTGACTGAGGGTTGTGCTCGTGGGGCAATAAGGCTCATTATTCGCTACAATTTTTACAGTATTGCCTTTGTGTTAGTGATGACTTTGGAATAAATATTTTCATTTCTTACATAGGTAATTAATTCAAAATAATTAAGGCAAATCTGTCGAAACTTATTCAGTCTATGCAGCTGGTTTTTGTCATGAAATATAATGAGTGGCATGCGATGATCGTGCAGTTATCAGGCACCTACTGTTCGAGGGTGCTGTCAAGAGTATTCGCAGCCGTATTTATAGGAAGCGATTAACGCATTTCAAATTTGTAAGGATCGTGAAATTTCGCGCTTTGGTATGGGTTTAACCTGTGACGCATCTTACGTAGAGATATATTGCTGTTGTAGTAAATACCTTTTTAATTGCGAATGAAAAAATAGATAAAAGTGGGAATTTTAATCGAGTCCGTATCACATGCAACTGCATGGAACAATAAAAATCTGATTAGAACATCATCATCACCACAAGAAGCGAAGAAACGTAGTCCTCCGCTACTCTACCGCTGTTAGCCACAACTCGCAGTGGAATTATCCCTCTATCACCCTCTCGTTCTACCACCATGTTAGCTCCAAGATACTAAGAGTATTTTACCAAATTGATGCAGCCAGTTTAAAGAAAATAAGAAACTTGCTGTCCAATGCACTATACTACCTTATCATCTATCTCGATGGAACTAAACGATGGTAGTCTGAAGGGCAAAGTCGACATCTTTTCATAATCTAAAGTGCACATGGGTGTAACACCGTCAACTTCCTCACTTTCGGCACAAACCCGAAACCAATCTTAACGGCTGGCAGTCTGAATATACTTAAACAACATCGTCAAGCAATTTCCCTGATGGGGTAGCAGAGATAAGGCATTTTATTTGAAATGTACTTAAATTTTAAAACTATATTTATACTGAATATATAACTATATTTATACTGAATATATAACTATATTTATACTGAAAAAGATTTTCAAGATCCATATGTTGCTTTCTGTGATTAGAGCTACAATGTATGCTAATAATGTAATTGGCTTATTTAGACATAATACATTAATTAAGTAAGCGTGTGTGTATCGAGATCAACGTTAGTAATGAAATTGTTGCTTTCTGCTATTTGAGGTACAATGTATGCCAATAATGTAACTTGCTAATGATATTACTACACAATACGTTCATAATATCATACAAAGTCGATGTTAATTGTTATGGCAGAGATGTTACTTAAACCAATGTTAAGCTTATCATCTATGTCTTAACTTAAACATATGGATAGAGATGGACAGTGTAGTAATCGTGTTACACTGTCCGTAGTGATGGATGGCGAGATACGGGACATTGAATCGTAAATAAAAAAGACATCATCGTAGGTAAATAGATGCCTTATTAGCTGGTAGTGGATTACTGTGATGTCAAATTTGAAATTGGAAATTCATAGCTTTACCAATATTTTTTCTCTTATTTCTATAATATCACTACTCGTCTAGATTCATACTGAACTATAAACGAACAATTACCGATGCCCACGAATATCCACGTATTTAATATGCCGATGCGTTGCCCCCTCCTTGTCTTCTCCCCTCAAGAGGCTACCGAATAATCACAAACCGCACGAATCGCGATACCGAAGCTGTCACTTTACGCCGGTATTAAGTAGCCCGGTCCATAGCACTACATCTTATTGAAACCTTAAAACCAAATTAGAAAGGTGCTAAGATGAAGGTACGTATTAGCAACAATTCTGAACAATACTAATAACGTGGTATTGTCTGTAGGAAGTACATTATCTCCGACGGATATCCCTTTTCCAAGCGAGGCTGGCGGCGTAGACTGAACGTTTACTTAGTTTCTAAACTCGTTATGTGGCTATACTGGCAAGGTTAGCAAGCCGGATAAGAAATTAGGTTACCTAATTATTATCATGTAAACTTCACTTTTTTACGCAGCATTCTTGGCAATGCAAATGGAAATTTATCCTCAATACCTAGCCCAGTTAACTCTATTTTTTCATACCAGACACCTGTAAAATAAAACTATGACGGCTTAATTAATAAAAGCTAAAGAAAAAAATACGAGTGTGCTTTAGACAACATGACAGAAGAAAATCTACTTTAGTCATACGAAACTATGAGCTGTGAAACTAAGAGACAAAGAAAATATGTGAGCGCATCTCTCTTTCTTACGTACACTAATCTACGAAATGTATATCTCCATCTCGAGGCAGTAAGTAATAATAAACATTACTTAATGTTTGCGTACGTACTTTATTTATTTTTTTCTTATAAACGAGTTGAGTTAGTCTCCTTTTGTGGTTACGATCTAGTTCACCTCGTGGACATTGAGGTGAGGTGAGGGATAAACAAGGCGAGTGCAAGGGGGTGGTCGCTGTCCTAAACCCGCGGATAGCTCTAAGAGCAAAGGCCCTCTGCATGCTGAGGAGACGCTTCCTCAGGTACTTCTTAGCGGCCATGTGGCCGCATATTCCGGCGGTGTAAATTATGATGCGTTGTATCACTAGCAAGTATATAGTGCGGATATTCTCCGGGTGGGCCCCCCCATGTGTTGCAGCAAAGTGGGTATGTTGAAAATGTGTTTGTGAAAGTTGAGTTTATGGTCCAAGACGACACCAAGGAGTTTGATGTCATTCTCGAAGTGTATAGGGTGTGAGCCGATACAGGTGTCCCTTTGCTTGGCATTGGCGCTGAACGCCATCGCCTGTGTTTTGGTGGAGCCGCAAGTATCTAAAGAGAATTTCTGAAAGTTTAACCCCTACCTGGGGTAGGGGTTAAACTTTCAGTGATGATCGTCTTTAGTGCAGTGTTCAGTAGCTGAATGAGCAGATGCGATAAGGAGCACATAATCCGTTAAAGCCTGTACACGACAACACGGCGAAAAATTGATATACAAGAGCTCGTCGAGGATGATGTTCCATAAGTGGCTACCGCAGATTGCACCTTGAATCCATCCCTTTGACATTATCTTGGAGACTCTAGTGCAGGCATGGTCGAGAGTGACTGTGCGGTCGTGAATGTAGTTGTGTAAGCATCCGTTAAGTCTAAGCCTGTGAAAAACAGCGGGCCACTAGGCGTTGCCGATTGCGCCTTAGTGTCCAGTGAAACCATTACGGAGAGGAGTCCAGTGAAACCATTGCGGAGAGATTTTTTTTGATGGCTGTGTTGATACCGGCCATCGTACTGGTCTACGGCTTGAATCAGCATTATTTGCTGCTTAATTTACCAGCTCTGGCAGCGACGTAGGTCAGTCGTCCGATAAAGAGCTTTTCTAAAAGCTTGCCAAAGACAGACAGCAGGCCAATAGGACGATAGCCAGTTTGGTCTACGTGGTCTGTCTTATTGGATTTAAGTACGATTTTAACATAGGCTCTCTTCTATTGTCCGGAAAATGTTGGAGGGTTAGACAGCTGTTCATCACATCAATCAATCAGGGCCAGAGGCTCCATTCGAGTGCATTTCGTTTAGAATCTCGAGCACCTCTTCCTCAGTAAAGGGGACGTCATCGGGGATATCAAGGAAGTTTACAGCTTGTGCTCTTAATTCGTTTCTGTCATCGTCTGGGTAAAAGTGGTCTGGGAGTGCTTCGACTGTATTGGAAGTGCTTGTGGTGTGATTGTCGCTGACTTTAAATGTGACGGGTGTGCGTTAAAGAACGGATCCTTTTGGAGATTCGTTAGAGACCAGACGTTCTCCTTCATCTGAAGCTTGCTTAACTCCCTGACTTGGGTCGTATTATGACGGCTAATTGTTCTTGACCTTTTTTGTTTGTTGACGCGGGGATACACTCGCGGTTTCCCCGGCGTTTAGTAGGATCCAATGGTATGTGGGGCTTGTGGCACATTACAGTGCCATATACCCCATTGGTTGCATCGCACCAATGGGGTATATGGCGCAATGAGGCACGGTACCATCCTCGCCCCTTGCCCCGTGCGCAAAAGTGCCTCCTCCTCCTGCTGTATAGTCTCCTCTTCTCATAAGACGGCTTGGCACCCGTCCTCCTCCGCCTACTCTTTTATCACCTTTTCTTATAAGATGGGTTCAAAGAGCAGCCCCCTCGGTTCAATTAGCTTCGCCCAAGGTGTCCCGGTTCACCTCAGGCTATTAAGCCCCACCGCCACTTCAAGGCCTGAACCATGGTGGGGTGATTGCTCTCGACATGGAATTATGAAATTCGGAGAGAAGTGAGAAGTACAATATAATGCAGATAAATTGGCAGCTCTAGTTATATCACGAAATCCATTACAAAATTTGTGCTGATTATATACAAAAAGTGCCTCCGCAAAATGACGTTTGTCAAATTTTATAAGTTCTCATTCATGCACTTATCATTGGCATGGAACCAATCGGGCGCGAGGCTTATCTTTCTCTGTTTTTTATCTCAAATATATATTCCTTAATGTTAAAATGTATTAATATTAAAAAAGAAAGTGAGTATGTACTAGTGTTAGAAGTTTAGTTTAGTCTAAGAAAAGAAAAAATGTATTTAATATAATGAAAGTTTTATTATAACGCACTATTGTATGTTTTTTCGAAAAACTAAGATGTTGATGCTAACTACATGGTGCGTATGTATCGTAAAAATTTACTCTCATCATATTTCCCTAACGCGTCAAAAAAACATAAATATAATTTTGTAATCTTTACACATTATTGTAAAATAAAATCCCCAAAAGCTGTCTATCTATCTTTATGTGATCGATTTTCTCTAAGTTTATTGAACGGATTTTCATGCTGTTTTCACCAAAGGCTAGAGCTATTACCGGTGAAGATTTTATAGCATAATTCTTTTGGTATTCACGGGCTAAGCCGGGACGGATCGCTAGTTTTGTAATATTTTATTTTTATTATAACTTGTCTGTAACTGGTCATCTTTATTATGTACTTCTATATAATCTCCCTACGCTTTACGTATAAAAAGTAAATCCATAACTAAGTGTAAGTTTTGATACTATGATGTTACTCTTTACGCACGCTTGACTTGGGGAGTAGACTGGTGAATATAACCTGAAATGGGGATATAAATGATTGAAGGCAGAAAAAGAGTATTACTTTTGCACATTATTCTAGGAGCAACAGAGTGAGGACACATTTTCTGTCACTATTCCTCTCATAGACGACGCAAGTTAATGTAACATTTAACTTAATTTTTATGTAAACAACACGTAACGAACATTTCGGTTTTTATAAAAAGCATTAAGTGAAAGTCGTACAGTCTAGGGTGAGTCAACGGAGAAACATGTTATGTTCCCGGGAACACCGTGACTCATATTCACTTCGCTTATGACTTTAAGCAATATTTAAATTGCTCTATGATAGCGTGCGTTGTGCAATCTAATTGTACCAGTGAGTTACTATTCACTTCACTACAACCTTATTCTCACCCATTCAAGCTTACTGCGCTTGTTCTCTCTATTGTAAGCTTTTTTATACCCGATAGGAAGG
>JAFELO010001898.1:9691-36231 GCA_017140195.1 Eumaeus atala
GGGGGGGGGACGCCGTGTCGGCAGCCTCCTCTCTCACCTACCTACGGCTACCGAACGGCTGCCGCGTCAGGTCCTCCCCCTACCTTGTTCGAGACTCCCTGCAGCAACCATGAAGACTTCTTTCTATATATAATTGTACCTCCAATCCTCAACTTCAACAGTTGAAGATTATACTGATATCTTATCTTAATTTTACCTCTAAATTTAAAAAGAGAAAAAGAAAACGAGTAGAGCACTGAAAAGGAACACACAGACATACAATCCATAGGATTCCGTCTCTTTCTCATGGCTTCATGAGCCAACTAAAATCAGGAAAGATATAAACTCACAATAAATATAATTTAACATAAAAATTTCACGCGTGGCATATACTATTCAAATTAAAACATCATTGACACGGTCTATCAAATTAGTAGCCATATAGATCATGTAAATACTACTAAAAAATGCACACATAAAAGGATTACGACTTTTTAACATTAACAAACGTTTTTCTGTTAACATTAACAACGTCTGTCCCCCTATCGTCTATCTAAACCTGAAGACACAAAAGTCTTCGCTAGTCAGATGAACTGTAGAGGCTGGTCAAAGCGCCGCCAACCAGTAGTAGGTCCCGCCGAAAAAAAACAACATATCATAGTAGTCAGACGTCTACCAGACGTAGACGTCATACATATGAAATCATAATTTGAAAATGAAACCTTTCCAAAAAAACTCGCAAGATTTAGTTCGAAGACCCCTTACATTTTGATAGTAACCCTTAAAACAGTTTGGATACATTTAAAATGTCAAATTGAAAGTTTGTTACATTTTTTATTTTTAATATTGCCTATTAAACATGAGCGACAAAATAGTGAGCAAAGATGAATATTAATTCCACTATAAAGAAAATAGCTTATTATGTAAGTGACTACAAGCATCATTATCGTTTCCGTGTAACAGATATATGATTTCCATCCTAAAAGAATGTAAAAGTTACCTTTGAATACATTTTTAACATGTTTAGGATATGAAGAACAAAGTAGTGCACAAAATGTTGTGTTAATATAATGAAAAGAATACAATAACACTGAGTGGTTGGTTTTAATACGTATCATCCAGCTCACAATACAACAAACAAACAGGCAACCAAGACATTTATGGATAGGCGCGCAAAAAAAGTTTGATTTATATGGTTAGGTATTATGAATGTAAGGTATTATATATACATGCGATTCTTCCCCATATACATGCGATTCTTATATGTTAGCGTGAATAATAAAATATAACATAAGTACAAACTTCATTTCATAAAATCATTTTCGTTTGTTATTACTGGTGATTTGTCGTTTCTACGAATTATTATGTTACAATCTCTCACCAAACAAATATGAGTAGTTGTGATCAGTCTTTAGCTGTCGAGCGCGTTTGAGAACAGTCTTATTCTGCGTCGTTAAACGATCGGCCAGGAACAGCTGTCGGGCGGGGCCGGGCAGGCTCGTCTGGGCGCTGGTGAGACTACGACCACAGGGGAGTTGGTTACTCGTGTGGCGGGCTCGCCGACTTCTTCACCTTTGGAAGAATCTGAAGGCACATAATGGCGCACGCGATGAATAATGTTCACGTAAGCCGCGACAGTCATATGATCTCCTAGCTTATTACATATTGAATGTAATATATTGTTTAGATCTTCTCCTCGTGTCAAGGGGACACCGGAAATGTCTACAGTATTGAACCTAGAGAATTGATCCCGCTCGTTTTTAATTTTTAGTAAACGTTTTTTTTTCCCGATAGCACTATTTTCCACAATAGCAACACGCTCAATAAAGTTATGAAAATTTGATTCGATTTTACTTAATTTTATTGACAAGTATTGCACACTCGTGGTCAGCTCAGTTCTTATGGTTGTGAATTCTTCTCGAAGCATTTTGATTACTCTAATCACGTCAGAGAAAGCAGGGCCGGAGCAATTCTTTGAGGCATAAACGATGGGCGCTGCTGAGGTGTTACGGCGCCGAGCACAGATCCAGGCCGCATTTTAGTCAGGTCCCATTCTCATATAGGTAGCCTCCGCTACTCCAGCTCACATTGGCTACATATAACGGCCCCTGTCACTATTGGACCACACTTGTAACAGTTCATTTTGTACTTATTAATAAAAGACGGTAGATGAATTTATTTTATGAATTAAGCGGCGAATACGCGACGCGCGCGCGTGTGACTGACGCAGGTTGCTGCCACTAACGTTCTGTAAGACCATCCCGACTGGTGAGATTTAAAATCACCTAAAATCAAAGTTTTAACCGACTTTTTATTGTAACTATAATGCTACGAGAGTTATGGCCTTAGGACGAAGCACTTTGACAATTCCACTGTAAAATATTAACATTAATATGATGTTTATCGTTAACGGTGAATAATGATAGTTAGATATGAAGATATCTTACTAACATTATTTACATTAATATTACCAGATATATTCACCTGAGACACGATATTAATCATGCTAGACTAATTCACACAATTTGCTGAATTTTACAACCCAGTGAATCCCTAATTATTGCGATATTGTTCAATCTCAAAATAAGATGCATGTTGCTTAGGTTTTATATATCATATCGAGGAGGACCTCACCCTACTCTTGTAATATCTATCTTGTGTGCTGTCATTAGAGTACGCTGAACTCGCCTTCTCGTCGTCGGTGACCATTGGAACTGCAGAAGGTGATTCATGGATGCCTCAGCAGATCATTTGGTGCGACCTGGAGCAGGTGTTTGAGGAACAGGTGAAACTTTTCTACGGTGCATCTCAAGTCAATAGACTTTGTCTATATCTGTTGGGATTGGATCAGGCTGATCAAATTCCTCTGATCCCGGGAATGCCGAAGCATTATTTAAAAGTGGGCGATATGCATTTCTCAGGGAGAAGATAAGTTGGGACATACATACTCTTGGCTATTTTATAAGTGTAACGGAACTCTGACATTAGTTCTCGGATCCTCTTTTCTTTTTTAAATTCAGGACAGATTTCTTGAAGGGTCATGTGGGGACCGGTGCAATTTACACAACGAAAAGAAGTGGTTTCACAATTTCCGTAAATTTTAGTACACTACGGGCAAACCAACTTTTTGGAAGGGCACAAAATACGAGTGTAGCCGAATCTCCAACAGTGCGAATATTGAGTCACCGGGAATACATTAGGGTGGACAGACACTCTAATGTCTTCGATATCAACATTGGAAGGTAGCGAGGAACCACGAAAACTTTTGCGTATAGCTTCACATTTTTGCCAACCTTCTGTGTGTGGGACTTGCGGCACATGATAGTAACGAGTAACTACAAAAAAACCACCGCGAATGCCATCAGTGCCGCCCTTGGTGAGGTGCCACGGAACAACAATCATCAGGGTCCCTCGACGGTTAGTCAGCACCCTAAGGGACTAACTCCACCTACACAGATGGGGTTGCCCAGCACTATAGGACAACCCCACCGACTTTGGGACAGTACAATATGGTGAGGTTCCCATCCTCGACCCTTGACCCCGTGCGCAAATGCATCACCTCCTGTTGTTCTTAGGTCCCCTCTTATAAGAGGGGTACCGAGAGCGATTCCTCCTCCTGATCTTTAAGCACCCTCTTCTTATAAGAGGGGTGTAGAGATCCCCCTCGGTTCAATTGGCTTCGCCTGGATTCACTCCAGGATAATAAGCCCCACCACCACGACAAGGCTTGAACCATAGCGGGGTTCGATATTATTGTCCTTAAACAACCTCGCTAAGGCAAAATATATAAGAAACCCAGAACTACATAATACTGTAACCTGTACTCCAGCTTCAACTCCTTAGCTCGTCCTATTAGCGCTTTTACGGCCTAGAGATACAGTCTGCCAACTTCCTCCGTCTTCCGGCCTATTTCCTCCAGCTCTCGAGACTGTCGAGCCCAGCGGCGACGACTATACCGAACACTGAGCCGCCGCTGAGGGGGCGCATGTACACCAGGTGCGCACGTATGCGGGACACACCGCTCGTGTAGACCTCGGCGCCCAGAGAGAAAGAAGCTCTTCATGTACTTGTGACTCGCCACCGCACCCAGCAGTACCAATACCTGCAAATATTTTATGAGGGCTTATTATTAGCAAGGAGACCCACGATGACATCTTGAGTGGGTGTTAACGGGCGTCGGTACTCGAAGAATGTCTTCCGAGTGATCGTTTGCTGCCTAACATTATGTATCTATCCGTATCTAAGATCTGAGGAAACTCGACGCTGTAGGTACACGCAGCAGGTAAGGTACATGTACGCACCCCGTCTACACACTAGGTACTCATAACATCTCTGTATTATGTATCGACACAGAACTATGTGTTCTGCGTACAGTGTTCTGTATCAACTACCCAATGGCGTTCTATCTAATTCGAATCTTAAATACATAAAACTGTGTGCTTAGTAATATATATGCTTTACAGGACGTCCCTCGATGGCGCATGAGGGATATTTTAGGCAAGGCAAAATATCAACATAGCCTAAAGTTGTTCAGATTTCAACAAGCATCACGCGTTGTTAATTGTACTCGTTTATCCAACTGCGTCTGTATGTGGTGTATAATTGCGAGATAGGTGAAATAGTAATGTACGAGAATAGCACCTGTGAAGCCGTCCGCTGCAGTGCAGTAGCCAACCCCTCCAAAACACTAAATGAACAGAGCCTCACGTATATTCTGGCAATCCTTCTCTTGCCTAGGGCAGCATGTGCAGGAGTGAAGTCGATAGGAAAACGCCAACCCCGAAGCACAGAAGACAAGAAATGAGAAAGGGATGTCATCGCCTGGATTCTTCCGCTATGTACGCCGGTGTCTTAACAATAATGACACCACCTAGCCCCGAAGCTAGCATCGATATTGCTTTTGCTGTTGAAAAAATGTTTGTAAACCTTCCGTATTCTTGTTTGTAAATATCTCTTCGTTAATTAATCACTGTAATCATGGCAATTTTGGCCTTATTCTCGGTTTCCTGTTTCCCCTTTTCTCGTTGCTTCTGTACAACACCTGTCTATCTTTGTGGCTCCTTTTAAGGACACTTGTGTAACACTACATTCCACCGCCACAGCCCTCGGCCTGTGCCCGTAACTCGATCAAGAAAGTTTCATCACGTTTTTACTCTGCGCTTATCACTTTCTTTCTCAGAATACAATTTCGCTTATAGGTACAACCGGTTTATATGCAATTATTGTAATACTGTCCTACTCTCGTCTATAAGTAACGATCTTTACTGCTACGACATAGTGTTCAATATCGAGCGTCAAATAGGAACACCACTAGCCCGTACCGGTTAAATTTAACAATTTGTGATGTGTTGCTACAATTTATGTTATACGATTCTATAAAATTCTATAAAAGGAGTTCACATGGGGTTAAGGAGACTATAATGATTTAGTTTGGACTTTTAGATGCATTTATTTAATCGGTCTCTTTCCACATTCATAATCCAGGAGTAGAACAACATTGGAATTAATACACTTTTTGACATTGGTTAGTAAAAAGGTGAGGATATGAAGTCTTATCTGGTAGTTGTGGGAAAGAAGTATATAATGTTTAATAATCAAAAAGAAAAAAGACAAGTTAAAAGGAGTAAAGCTTCTTTTTTATGAAATATAATTTTTATTTAATTATTTTACCTTTAGTTCACGGCGGCGAAGATAAAACTATTTAACTATAATTTGTAGAAGGCAGACAGCGTCAGCGTTAAATCAATCCGTCATGCTAGCCACGCCGAAGAGAAAAAAGAGTGACATTTCTTCGACGCAGAGAACCTTAATGTTCTCTGTGTAGAAGAAATTACAGTAAAAAATGTCAGACATACTTAAAAAATGACAGACATACTTTCTCATAAAATATTTAAGTTTCAAAACATAATTGTTAGAGTGTAAATATAATGTGAAAGATAAGTTTGGATGTCGTGACAATATGGTGGATAGAGTTGATTGAACAAAGTAGGTCATAGAGGAATGGCAGGAATATATAGATAATGACTATTGACTTATTTCTTTGCAATACAGTAAAATACACTTGAACAAATATTTACATATATACAAAAGTATATTACAAAAGAGAGACGCATGCAAGATATAAAAGCCGCAAATAATATAATCTTATTTGTTAAAAAACTCGTGCCATGATGTTATCCGGGCAGTATTACCGAAACTATATCAATATTAAAAAAAATGTAATATTATGACAAAAAATAATTAACACAATAAATTTTTTAACCTTTTATAGTAAAGCGTGGCCCATGGATCGGTCAAATTTGTATTATAAACCATGATGACAGTACGCAAAATATTGTCATATAACAGCGCCATCTCATGACGGATTCTAAAAAGTTGTTCAACTAAACTCGAATATGTACGCACACTGCAATGGAGGGTAGTTGTAAATAATATTACATCGTGCCACATCGGCATCGTGTTTGACCAGTTATATCAATATTAAAAAGTTTGTGAATACTTAACATGAGTGGACACCCCAAGGTATGTATATTACATAAACTTCGTTATACTTTACATCTCCTTTTTTCGAATTAGAGCTCGAGAAGTTTCATAGAAGTATTATAACCGTGCGATACGGTCGCGTCACATTGGTGTATGTTATACATATCTTTATGTTATAGTATGTTATAAGTATGGATTTACCTTTAGATATTTTTAAATATATATCCTTATCCTAAGCTTGACAACAATGGTGAAGTAGGTGAAGTAGATTTGAAAGTAAAATATGCATTTGTTACATATGAATCATCATGATAGAAGATGCCGAGCAGACAGGACACCGATTACGGGGTGGACGAGTTGCCCTGGGATGAGACGACGGAGGACATCCCGCTCCAGGAGCTGAACCTAAACACCCCCTCCACGTCGACTCCGGGGCACCCATTGTTACCCACGGTGCTCACATGTATGTTGTTTTCACTTTTCAACCATCGATAAGCTTTAGGTCACATTGTACTTATTAGTTTGTAGGCCGCACGAAGTAGTAAGTTAATAGCTTCCAAATTGAAGTTGCCAACTCCATGGGCTACAGCGTATGAGATTCCTTTCGTCACTGCCTAGAGGTGCGGCACAGGATGCTTGCAGTTCGTTAGTGGTGAGCGCGGATGCCGCTTGCTCTCTCACTTGCGCGATAATCAGCGGGTGATATCTGTTTTGTAGCTAACAGAGTAATCCTCGTTGACTCTACATGTAGGTCTCAACAAACAGGTCTTTTTTACAGTGTCGCACGCCCAGGTCTACATCCTCACCGACAGCTCCGAGTACAGCACAGTCACGACGGAGTACAGCACAGATACCACCACGAGCAGAGACGGCGAGTACGACGTCAGCACGGGCCACACGGACAAACGCACCGAGAAGAGCGAAGAGACGAAGGTGACCTCCTTAGCCGCCACCGACATGCAACCGAATACGATAGAGCCGGCCAAGGACACCATCAAAGTCCCCACCACGAGCAGAGACGGCGAGTACGACATCAGCGCGGGTCACACCGACAAGAGCGTAGAGACGAATGAGACCTTCGTGGCCGCCACCGATATGGAGCAGGATACGATAGAGCCGGCCAAGGACACCATCGCAGAGCCATCTTCTTCTCCAGCGCCGTGCACTTGCATGTGTTGCTTCTGGTGAGTTAGAATTTTGACGTTTGATTTTATATTATGGGAGAAGAAAGGAGCTGTCGGATCCACTTAAGGGAGCATATAAATATCCTCATAATGTTATGAAGATGCATTGCTATTCCCTATTTCTTCTCCACTATAGTAGTCCACCGGCTCCTCCTAAGCCGCACGAAATCAACGTTGTCAATAAATGACGGAATCACGTGAGCCAGAGATACAGCCCCGGTACAGCAAATGAGAGCGTAACGGAGAGGGATATCATCAATTAGGTTTCTAAAAACGGAAAGTGTGTTAACAACTACAAAATAAAAAATAACAAGTTGAGTAAGTAGGAAGTAAAATGACCGGTAGCTTGTATCACATATTTGTATAAAGTGCCGAAGCACCTTCAAGAAATATCGGCATAAACAGTGTGTACATGCAGCCATTGAGGTGGGCACCTCACTCCCAGTTGTACAACCGGGATACCATCACTTCATGTCTATAGTATATGACCAGTAGGTGCCACCCCTGGCGTGGCAGATCCAACGATAGGATTCCCGCTCCTATCGCGCTGGAACATTACGGCAGCACCTTTACTGTACAGAAAGCGGCGCAACACCAATTTCTGCTGGGCCCTTCTACTTATACGATACAATTACGAAGTGGCTACCATATGAACTTTATTTCAAATATTTGTTACAGTTGGAAAAACTGTAAAAAATCAAAAAGCAAGGAGCAAGCAGGGGAAGACAAACAGAGAGATTAAACAAACGACCGACGGGAATCTCTAATTGAATTAAAGGTTCTAACGAGGTTTGTTGTTTACAGTAATTGGGATATCGATAATGAAACGTGACATTGTTTGATATTTTTAATAATTATTGATATAATATTAGTTGTTATAATGTGTGTGGTAGTTAGTCTAGTGAACCTCGAAGATTGGATGTATAGCAAGACGTAGACTTGTCTCTCTAATCTAAGAAATAATTACTTCTAATCTTTCTATTTTAACAGTTCTTGGACTTAAATATTGTATATAAAAATATAATCCAATTAATATATATATATATATATATATATATATATATAGTTCTAGACATATATTGTAGGGCACGAATGCTTCAACATGGAAGAAACAGATTTCGATCATTTAGAAAAAAAACGAAAAAATTAAAACCAAATAATTAAATTTTTGCTGACTTAATGAAACGGAAACTGCGATGGACAAACAAAATTTAAAAAACATCTTAAAATAAAACACACAGTTTCTTATTCCATTAAGTCGGCTTTGTCACCGATATGAAGAAATATTTTCTAGACGATTTGAGTTTATATGTTACTATCAAACACATATTGATATAGGACGTGTAGAATGTATATTGCTTCCCAAAGCCTCCTTCCTCAGCTTGTTCAAAGTCGTAGTTAAACGGAACAATACACATTGCATTTTATTAAAATTAAAATAAACAAAACATTCGTGTTGTGTGTGAGATCGTTGTAACATCAGGCTTGGCAGTAGTTTGCACAGGGATGGTTGCCTGACAGTGTCAACTGCAACTCATTATGTTAACATATCTGTCTCTTCTCTAATTCTTTGTTATGAGTATATGTGTATATGTATTGTCAGTCTTCACGCAGTAGTGTTTTATAATATTACAAAACCATCACATTTGCAAAAGCTACTTGTTCATTATCTTGCCGCCTTTTTTGTGATTTATTATTTTTTTGTAGTATTATATACAATAAGTTGTGGATTTTAAGACGAGATAAATCCAATAATTGAAGTTAATATCTAACGAATATATCTATTTAATGTTAGTCTACATATATCTATTTACTAAATAATTATTATTTATTAACTAGAGAAAATGTTTCGTTACCCGGGCTGAGTAACACAAAATTTTGGGCATATATTTTTATACACTTGTAAAAAATATGCGTTTATTCTATACAATAAATAAGCATCTGATTATAGCACGGAGGTTCAAATTTCAAAATGACCGTGCAGTATAATACAATTGGAATAAAATGGAAAATACATATTACTACCATTTTGACCTATTTCCAATGTGATTTCATGAATAATAAAATATAATAAGACTTGTTTTAATGTATTAACGCTAAAGCTAATAAATGATACCATAATGTATTTGTTTTTGTTATACCACCCTCAAGTTATTTTTTAATAAGGAATATCTGTTTCGCTTCTGAAACCAAACAAAAACGTTGTTTCTGCAGTATCTGCGTAACTATCCGACAACAAGTGCTAGAGTCTGCTGTGTACGTTTATGTTGCATTGCAACCGAATCTAGCCACGAGCTCACACGGCTCCTGCAGGCGCAGATCCTCCTTGACTCTTTGGTGGTGACTGTAGTAGGCGTGCCAAAGGACTCCGGCTGTTCCTTTACTTAATAACTAATCTTTCGTAGCGCATATTAACAATCACAAGCACAAATTGCGTATAACACATTCCGATCGCACTTCGGCGATGACAGGATCTGCTAAGCGGCCGCTCCGTTAGCCGAAGGTAGCTAACAGATTCGGTTCATCAGGACCGAGGCCCGCACGTAAATTATTTAAACGCTGAAACAAAAGGTAAGAAAATTTGTATTCATTTTGTAACTACCTACTTCATCATTAACAACCATTATCGGTCCTCTGCTGGACATAGTCCTCTTTCAATAAACGCTAAGACGACCCATCTCCTGCTACTCGGATACATCCCAGACCGATTACTGCACGGAGATCGTCTTCCCACCTGGAGAACGGTCGACCAACAATTCGATTTCCCAAACAAGGCCGCCACTGTAGAACCTTACTAGCCCATCTGCCATCTGTTCTTCTTAGTATGTGACAGCCCATTGCCACTTCATGACCTTATTCGTAGCGTGATATTGGATATTTATTTCCCTACCATATGACTTTATTAGGAATTATGTCGGACAGGGAAACACCCAACATAGCACGTCCAGTAGCCCTTTGAGCTACGTTAAACTTGCGGACCAGTCCCAAATAAAGAGGGCATGTTTCGGCCCCGTAAGTCATCACAGGGAGAAGGTATTCATTGAAGATTTTCTCTTCAAGCTCTGCGGTATATGCGATGTCCAAACAACCAGCTCGCTTTAGCCTTTTGAATGTTAAGAGACTAATGCCCTTTGTCGACTTCAACGTCACCCTGGGCTTGGATTGAGGGTGATGGTATCCTTAGGCCGCTCCCACACAACCTATGCACACACACACAGGCATGCACGCACGCAAGCACGCACGCTCCGAAAACTAATACACCAAGACCTTCGCAGCTCAAATACGCAATGGGTTACCGGAGCGGTTGAGCAGAATAGAGGGTGGAAGGTTTTTGCGGAGAAACCTGGAAGAGGTCATCTGGCAAAGGTTAGGAATGATTCTGAGGTTACGGTTTCTTCTAAGCCTAGAATCTTATATGAAATCGAAGCTATGTATAGCTAGTTGCATTCGTACGTTTTTTTTGGGGTAGGCCACAAAAAGTACGACAGTCTTTAAAATTTGCTCTTAATTTATTAAAATTTTTAAATTTATAATTTGGACTTAGCATAATATAATATGAAAATTTAATCAATTTTACCTACCAGCCTACTATTCTACAAATAATTTCAACACAAAACATTTTATCTCACTTTCTGAATATCTGCAATTTTTTCTGCAAGAATGGCTGAATTTGAGATGCAATTGGAGTCTTCAGGTAAGCAAGGCATCAGCACAAGCCCTTACAACAAGTTGCCAAATGAATGCAGTGCATTTGAAACCTTTGTCATCAATGTAATAAAAATCTCCAGAAGCAGGTACAGTCTCTTTCTGTGCAATGTGATGACTTAAAAATGAGGAGCCAAAGGAAAAGGCTCTTGCTTGATTCATCGTGTGCCTGAGGGTGAAGGTGAGGATACTTCCAAAGTTATATATACAAAACTTATCTCCGAACAACTTATCATCCCTAATCTTTGCACCGATTCATTTGTTAGATGCCACAGATTGGGCAGACAAGCCACGCCCAATCTTGATCAAATTCAAGGATATCTCCATTAGAGATAATATATGGCAATGTGAAACAAAATTAAAGGTAATTGGTATCACTATCACTGAGTTTTTAACAAAATCAAGACACGAGTTGTTCCTGCTAGCTCGCCAGCGTTTTGGCATTTTGAATTGTTGATCGAAAAATGGTAAGATTTGCGTAATAGGAAGCGGTGGCCCTAGTCATTGTGTGACCAGTTCAGCATCTTACGTACAGCAATGGATCCATCTACATCCACAGTTGCGCAACAAAAAACAGCAAATTCATCCAGTAAAGTAGCTGATAACTTGTCTTCAGTTCGAGCGAGGGGACCCACGAAACAGAAGTAACCTCTTCCATATTTCGTATGTTGATTTCCTATTTTTATATCAAGTCTTCAATCAATTTCTTGTAATTAATCTTTTTTTTTTCTTTGTAAATTAGTACTGTAATAAGTGTTAGGTTATGATATCTAATTAATTAGTTGCTAACTGTAGGCGATTCTATAATAAATATTGCAATTGTTAAATTAATAAAATTCTACGGTATATTTACGGTTGCGAGAGACTGTGAAATGTCATTTGTCAGTTGTCATATCTTTCGCTGTTAATTGTCACATAATCGGTCTTCTTGTTTTTTTTAATCTTTAGTTTTGGCGTTAAATGCACAGGTGTAAATAGAGCCGCATTATTGTTGAGATATATGGTATATGTATGTATTATACAACATAACGTTTCGTTTTTTTTTGTTTTTTGATAATTTAGCTATTTGATTTAACAATTGCTGTTTTCCGTAATATTATAAAATAGTGTGAACACAATCCAAATTATTGAAAAAGGTAAGTCACCTTTTTCAATAGTTTGGATTGTGTTCACACTATTTTGGTATCCCAATCCTGTGTGTTATAATTTTCCAGGTTTCCAATTAATTCGAAACGATCGCGTCAACCTCGTTGGTGGGGGTGTTGCAATTTACGTACGTGCCATTTTCCTTTATCAGTTCATCACCTCAGCCTCCGTCTACAGATCAGCAGAGCATCTCGTGACGGATGTGTTATTATTGCATGCAAAAATCCTTCTAAATGTTATTTATAGTCCTTTTACTTTTAGGTGTTTTTATAAAAACATACCTGAAACTATTACACCTTTATATTCTCACACCATATTTATGGGCGATTTTAAGACATGTATGCTTGCTTAAAAGTGGCAACAGATCGAAAAAATTGGAATCAATGATGACTAGTTACAATATGCACATACTTCCTCTCAAAGCTACACTACTTTGCTAAATGTATGCCTTCTTTACTTGACCTTATACTAGTCTCTTCTCCTACTTTTGTTTCCAAGTATGGTCAATGTCCAGCTGAAGTTTTCCTTTGTCCCGATATTATTTTTCTATCATATTGTACAAGCCCCAAAATACACAAACGAAATATTATTTTAAAACGTAATTTTGCCAATATGAATTTAGACAACCTCTCAAAAGACTTTAAGGAAATCGACTGGTCCCCTGTATTTGTTTCTGATTGCATTGATAATAGACAAGTTTAATTCTAAATACCACCAGCTTTTTGATAAACATACATCAATTAAACCAATTAAAGTAGAGCATTTACCAGCTCCCTGGCCCACTGATGATATTAAAGCTTGAATCCAGGAAAAACATACAGCCAAAGCTAAATTCAAAAGGACCAATTATGGTGAGCACCGTGAGCAATACATTAAACTACGGAATCGTTGTAATACTATGTGCAGGTATGCCCAATGTCGCCATATTCATACATCAGTTGAAAATGGTAGCCGAAGTTTGGAAGTTCCTTAGAACTCTTGGAATTGAAAGAAATGTAGATTTAACAGATACTAGTTCAGTCAACTTGAGCTCTTTAATTGATTATTTTACATCTCCACCTACAGTAGCTAGTCTTCCACCTCCAGATTTTCCTCCCTTTTCTTTTAACCTATCGTCTGTTGGTGATGTTGAAAGACATGTCGATACCTTCTTGTGCTGGTAGCGTTAGTCGAAAAATGATCATTCCTATCCTTGCCCAATTTACACCTATTCTTGTCCATATATTTAACTGCTCACTTCATTCTAACATTTTCTCTGCCATAAGGAAGGACGCCAATATAAACCCTTTATAAAAGATTCCGAACCTGCTTCCTTTGCGAACTATAGTCCATTTTCAATTTTGCCTTTCCTTTCCAAAGTACTGGAGCATTTAGTTCACGAGCAATCCACATTTTACATTAATAATAATGATATCCTAAATTCGGTCCAATCCGGTTTCCGCCCTGGTCATAGTACGACTGCTGCCCTTACCAAAGTAATCGACGACATTCGCTTACGCATGGATCGTAAACAACTAGCTGTGTTGACTTTACTTGATTTTAACAATGCTTTCAATACGTACTCATAAATATACTAATTTCAGTTAATCTAACACCGACAGACTAACTACTTGGGGGGCCGAAGTTAGAGAGCCCAGGTTAATGACAGGTTCTCAACATGGGCCGATATCTCTACTGGAGTTCCTCAAGGTGGTGTCTTATCCCCTCTTCTCTTTACCATGTTTATAAACAACGTTACTAAACCATTATCATCTCTTTACCATTTATATGCAGACGATCTCCAAGAATAAGTATACATTCTTGCCTTGAAGAGCTAACTAGTACTATCAACACAATAAATAATGATATTTTGTTAATAGCTGGGTGGAATTACTCTCATGGAATGTGCTTTAATCTATTTAAAACCCAAGTTACTATAATCGGGACTCAAGGTCTCAATTCACGTATTAACTGGGCTGATCATCCAGGTACTATGGTACAACTATACCATTTAAAAAGGTTGTTAAAAATCTTGGTATAAACATCTCAAGGAAGTTAGTAGAAATGTATGTGGTTCTTGACACTCTCTACGTATGCTGCTTCCTATTCCCACCAAAATTTTAATTGTGGAGTCTCTACTTCTATCTTTTATTGACTATACTGATATCTGCTACACAAATTTAACTGAAGAGCAGCACAATATGCATGAGCGGCTCCAAAATTTAGCCATCTGTTTCACATTTGCGTAAAGCAACCATATTACAGAATTTCGCACAGGACTCAAGTGGCTTCCGAGACATAACTTCGAGAAGGAACAGTGCGTTCTCCATTTCATGAAATATGGCCCCTTAATTTTGGACAAATTCGCGAGTCAACGAAATATTGAACGTACCATTTTGGGTGTGCCTTTTCCCATTGAATTTATAACTAATTCATGAGCCAGAGAACTAAAGTATTACTCATTCCGACATCATGCGAAGAGTAAGCTCGTTAGAGTGGCAATGGGCTGGCCACACACTCAGAAGAACAGATGGCAGATGGGCCAGTAAGTTTCTGGAGTGGAGGCCGCGTTTAGGAAAACGAAGTGTTGGTTAACCATTCACAAGTGGGAACCGACCTCTGGGCAGTAGCCGGTCCGGGATTGATGCGAGTAGCAGGAGCTCGGCCGTATTGGCGTTCATTGAAAAAGCTTATGTAAAGCAGTGGACCGATAGGAACTGTTAATGATGATGATGATGATGAATGAATTAATGTCATATTTTGTGAAAATTCCGTGCGAAGACAGAGATGACTATTAGTTAAATATAGCGATATGGATTAAATGAATTGTTACATAATTTATATGTACACATCCCATCGCAGTAGACTTTGTTGGAGTTTACTCCGGTTCAGTTCAGTGAGCTCGTAATGAATAAAATTAATTTTATGCACAACGTTTTAAGTAAACTGCCCATTGAACTAAAGTGTATATCGTAAGAGAGATTTGGGTTAAACAAATGCTTTCCAAGGTTGTGTAAAATAAAGTTCGGATCTTTAAAATGTTCGGCCACATTATCAGAAACCATCCATATTCCCGAGGCCGACGCTCCACAAAATGGACATACTTTACTAAAGCGACTGCAAAATGCTCCCTCATATGCTACACATAGAATACACATAATGCTACACACAGAGAAATTTGGTGACAGATAACAAATGCTGCTTCGAACGATCTTTCCGGCAGGAGTGTACGACTAAGGAAAGAAGATTTAAGTATGAAGTTATAGAAACTAGTGACAGACTCTTCTCTTAATTATATAAATAACTATTTGACAACAAATCCCGTTTGGATGTATATCTTAGTAAAATCTTTTCTTAAAAAAATACATGTTTTTTTTTTCGTGTGATATCGTGTATCGGTTTATTAGTTTACATAAAATAGTAATAATTCTAATGGGTATTACATAAAAATATAAGCTTTATGATATCTTTCTCATACAATCTCCAACTGTACCGAATTTCAAATCCCTTCATTAGAGCAATTGTTTAAAAATTGATTTGTAACATCTTCGCCTATGTCAAATCCTTTTAATGAAATGCATTCACAGGGAGCCATATGCTATGAACAAAATTGATGATATTAGGTCAGATCTAAACAATGCCAAATACTTTTCTCAACTAGATGACTTTTTGGGGTTTTGTAATATTAAATTAACTGAGGGTAGTTTTTTTGTTATTTCATGGTAGTTCTGTTTGGTGACTTGCTAGGTATAATTATTTGGTGCGATGACATGTTTGCTTATGCTGAGACAATCTAAATGCAGAATGATAGGTTAGAAAAGTTCTTTCAGAGACCCAAACATATAAATTTAAAACTAAACATGTACAAGTGTACGTTACTTTTGCAAGGAATAACATATCTAGGCTACATATTCGGTAAGGATGACATTAAAATTGATTCTGAGGAGGTTAGGATTTTTTTCTGAATGAAAAATGAATTGATTCTGAAAGGAATTGCTTGTACCAAAATGTGTTTCAGAATTACAAAGATTCTTAGGTATGGTAACTTTTTAGCGTCAAACTTTAACAATTTATTATAGAAAAACAGAACGATGTAGGTGCAATTATATTACAAACTAATCGCCCCAAAGCTTATAGTAGTAGAAGTCTTACTTCATCTCAGCAGAAATATGCACAGATTGGAAAGAAGCTCCTAGCAACACAATTTGGTTATCATAAATTTCATCAGGACATATATGGGAGGAGAATATCTTTACAAACAGACGAAGGCAAACTAACTATCCTTCCCCTGCTTAGTAATTAATGGCTGGAAACGTACCAATATACCTGTAACAAATAAACATTTAAAGTTGTCAATAGTGCGTTTGAGTAAAGATAAACAGTGTTATGTCAAAAAGAAAGCGATTATGTTTCATCGAAGTAGGAAAAGGCGAAAGCTTTCGTTTTTATAGCCTAGGATAAGGTATATTTTCAAAAGGACCCTATAGGTTTTTGGCTGAATAGGGGTTATAGTGGAATTATTAAAACAGTCTAGACCATATACAGCTTCGGATCAATATGGCATAATCTATACAAGAAATAGGGAACACATTAAATTTAAATATGACGACTCTCAATCCACAAACATGTAGCAAAAAATAGATATCCTTTTATTGATTTCCTTCTATTGATGGCAACAATGTCGAGAATGTACCGGTGCAAAGCTCCAAGGCTATTCGAAAATGAGAAGTTTAATGAATGTATTTTATGAACCACTTCTATGCAAATATGTAGTTATTTTTCTATTAACTTTTGTTTTTATTTATTAGATCCAGGAAGAGGGAAGTGTTACTTGACAGTGTCATCTTTCACCCAGATGCCTAATTTAATACCACGCTGTAAGGCGCAGCGTGAGGCGGCGCGTGCCGCGTGTGACATCTCGTAGTGTATGCATGTATTGAACCTATAGCAATGACCTGAAATATGCATGCACCGTACCTGGTATGACATAGCTTGTAACACACGCACGCTGCGCTCGGGGACATAACAAATTTACACCGTCAAATTGTTAATGAACTATTTTTTTTTCTTTTTTTTTTATCTTCTGGCGGTAGTTCAAATAACATATAGTCCGTGTCTCTTACTCAAATTAATTACTTAAACTAAGTTATTGGAAGAAATCTGTACGTAATTACAGTTATAAGTGTTCGATTATCCTCCACAAAAGTTTGCAAGCAAAGTGAATTAATCCAGCACTTCTTTACATTGATAGTGATACTGGGCTGTTCGTCCTTTGTGTTAACTGTTAACGGTTGTGAAATATAAATTTGCGCCTAGAGAGCTTACTTGATCAGCCCTAATTTTATGAGTACAGATATTATAATAATACTGCGAATATAAATTTAATAAAATTGCGCAAATATATGGAATATTTGCGCAATTTTATTAAATTTATATTTTAATCCATCTTAAATTAAAAAGCACAACTAGCGACAACACTAAGCCCAACTGATAAGATAGTAAGCAAATGTAGCAGCTGCGGGAAGTTTACCTCGTCTTCCGATGGCGCTAAATATAAAAAATGCGCCCAATTATTTTATCGTAGCTGCCTGTTAAACTTAAGCCCCGGCAATACACCAGTCCCTAAGTGGATACCCACTTAAGGACTGGTGTATTGCATTTTTACAGGATGCAAAAATAATGACGGATGTGCTGACACCTTCTTAGATGCCAAAGATACAAGTAGCCTGGAGGCAATGACCAAGGCGATCGACTTTCTCCGCTCCGAGCTATCTCCTTCAGGCAGGACATCAGCTCGATCCAATCTACCTTGGTCGAGTTTGGCAAACGTATAGATTCGTTCGATGAAAGACTGTCTAGGTTAGAAAAAAGTGAAAAATCTCAAGAGTCTACGGAGAACACTATAGCTCAACTTAAGGCTGACATGAATGACCGTGACCAGGAACTGTTACAGAATGACCTTGAGAAAACGGGTACAACTGAACGTGCCGGTGAAAATCTAATTCATATACTTAACCTGGTTAGTAAAAAAATGGGAATAAACATTGACGAAAGAGACATCGCGAGTGTACAGCGGGCCGGTCCCCTGCTAGCTGCAGCGGCGACGCCCGCGTCGAAGCGGCCGTGAACGCGGGGGATCTGCGTGCGCTTCAATCGGCGCGGTGTGCGGGACGAGTTGCTGCACAATGCGCGCGTGCGGCGCAGTGTAGACACTGTTGGGTTTAACATGACTTAGAGCCCCGCGGTTTCTTTGTTAACGAGCGAAAGACGCGGCTTAACCGTCAATTATTCTACGCCGCTCGCACAAAAGTAAAGGAAGAGGGTAGGCGGTATGCTTGGACACACGATGGACGTATTTTTGTGCGTCGCGATGCCGGTAATGCTAAATATCGCATTAGGTCCTCTAGCGACATTGAAAAGGTTTTCTGCTCTTGATATGTTTGAATACTAAGTTGTCATTTTGTAACATTATTTTATATATTTTAAAACGGTTTTGTTTAGTTATAATTTTACTTGTGTTCGTGTTTTTGATGTGTTCTTTTTTGTCATAGTATTTTTTTTACAAAAGTAGTACGACGCTGCAAAGTCTCATAATATATTTGTATGTAGAATATTACTATATCCAATTTTTTATTTGGAAACATAACATATATTGCGCATTTATTGGAACAGTATATTATAGCCAAATCTTATTCGTTAGTATAAGTAATTATGTCATATTATGTTATATGTATTATTTATATTGTACTATTATATTTTATATTTTTATTAATATTTTATTGTGGCAGACTTTAATATATTATGTGAATTATATAAATGTCTGTACATAATCAATTTTGTTCTTATATGTATCTTATTTCAATGTAATGTGTATAATATTTATTACATGTTATGTAAGTAAGGGCACGAGTTAAGAATATCCGTGTTGGTACTATTAACCCACGCTCCCTAGGTACTGGACACGAGGAGCTGGTGGTTGTGCTCACTAGACACGACGTCGACTTCTTGGCATTGAACAAGACGTGGCTTAAGGAGGGAGAGGATGCCATGGTTCCAGTAATATTCGGATACCGCGTCCGACACATCCCTTGTCCGGCTAGTATAAGGACGCTTACTGAGCCCACACACTTCAGCGCCCATACCGATACCTTGCTCCACGAGTAATCGTCGATCACATATCTGTGCTAAGTTATCACGCTATAGTTATGTGTTAGTTAAATATCCCTATATATAGTTATGTGTGAGTTAAATATCCCTAAGATCAGAAAACTACCAAGGATTGTACACTATAGGCAAATTAAAGATAGAGATATTAATCAATCAATACTGGATAGTCTTGTGGAGTTAGTCGACTGGAACGATACAAGTGATGACGCGAATGTGAATAAGACTGTCGAATACATCACTTCTAATCTTCTTAAAATTTTTGACTGCCTCGCCCCCATGAAATAGATTACCATTAAAGAGAAGAGCTACCCATGAATAACCTACAACATCCGCCTAATGATGACACTTCGCGGTGATGCCTATCGGAAAGCTCGTATCACTAAGGATCCGGCTAAATTCAACTACTACATAGAACTTAAAAAACTAGTGATACAAGCTGTTAGTGCTGAAAGAGACGCCTACCTGAAAAAAATCATTTTCAACAACATGGGAAATCGAAAGTACATGTGAAAGCATTTAAAAGGGAATGTAAATTTTAAAAACGCCGATGCCCCACTTTCAACATATTTGTGCGATGTGGGGCAACTCAATTCACATTTTCTGAATGTTCCAGGAGATGACACTGTTAGCCCGTTATATGTCGAATATTTCCACAGAAATAAATATGACATCTCAATTAGCTTTAATTTACGTCCAGTCACGGAGTGAGATGTAGCTGCCATTAGTCGGGACTTACAATCTAACACCGTCGGCGTTAGATTGTAAGTCCCGTTAGTTATTTCTTTCCTACACTCTATGTACACTAACCAATATAATCAACAAAATCATCTCTTCTACCACCTTCCCTGAAGTTTGGCGTAATGCAAACCTATCCCAAAATTGCTAAACCCACAGAATTCAAGAACTTACGACCTATAAGCATATGGCCATGTCCTTCAAATATTCTAGAAAAAGCAGTCAGCAAACAGTTAACAGCTGACATAGAGAGTAGTGGTATCTTACCTACTATGCAGTCCGGCTTTAGAAAACACAGCACTACCACGGCACTCACGAATGTAATGGATGATGCCTGCAGGATAGGCTCAGGATAGTGGACACGTCATCATCATGGTCCTCCTCTTCTCCAGAGCATTTGATGTTATCAATATTAAATTACTTTTAGAAAAGCTACGTTTCTACGGGTTGGAGGAGGCCTGTGTACTGTGGTTTGATGGTCATCTTAAGGATAGACGTCAAGTAGTTGAAATAAAAAAGAGGAGGGAAATGTCATTTCGTCGCGGCGCAGTATTATCAGTGGAGTTGTCCCACGAGTATCAATTTCTACACGGCAGACGTTACGAAATGCATAAAGCATTGTAAATATCACATGTATGCCGATGATATTTAGTTATACCTTTCTTTTAAAACTACCGATATAGCGCTGTCCCTCGATAGACTTAATGATGACCTGGATAGAATTTATGTCTGGACTAAAGCCAATGCTTTGCTTTTAAATCCCAACAAAACTAAATATTTAGTGCTTGGTACTCCAAAGCAAGTAAAAAGGATTAAAAGCATTGATCCGTTAATCGTTACTCAAATAATTGAGGGTTATCAGAAGCACGCAACTTAGGCCAACTTATAGATGAAAATCTCCGATTTGAAAAACATGTTTCAAAAGTGGCTGGTAACTGTTTCTACAGATTGAAAGTTTTAAATCGTATTAGAAACTCGCTAAGTCAAGAGCTTCGCATTCGATTATTTGAGGCACTAGTACTCTCACAGCTTAATTATGTTTATGTAGTAATAGGACCACGACTGTTAGAACGTACAGAAAAGTGCATACAGCGTGTGTAAAATGCCTGTGCACGTTACTGCTTTCAAATACCGCGGCGAAGTCACATAACTCCTTTCTTAAACTAAGCTTCTATATTGATGATGGAGAACCGAATGCGACTGCATCTAGCCACCATGCTATTTGGGATAGTTAAGCACGGTGTGCCAACTTATCTCTTTCAGTGTTTGGACTGGACAAGAGACATTAACACAACACATCGCACAAGATCTGCGCATTACACATTATACACGCCCGCTCACCGTCCAGCTGCATTCAGGGGCAGCTTTAAATATGCAGCTTCCAAGTGTTGGAATAATCTTCCGACTCGATTGCACGATGTTTCTTCTAAACCAAGGTTTAGACAACATTATAAAAAGTATTTATTAGA
The DNA here is from genome assembly GCA_017140195.1 of Eumaeus atala. NCBI lineage: Eukaryota > Metazoa > Arthropoda > Insecta > Lepidoptera > Lycaenidae > Eumaeus > Eumaeus atala. The sequence goes on from JAFELO010001898.1 coordinate 31,539, forward strand.
CACTCAAAGACAAAGTTCTTTTTTTATTTTATTTTTAATTAGTATTCTTTTATTTAATTATACAAAGGCTCCGCCCCGAGTTCATTAGTTACAGTTTTTCCCAATAATCAGTTATGAAATATCAGACATCATTGTTTACTATGCGATTGTATTGTATTGTACACACACATACACATACATATATGAATATATATATATATATATATATATATATATGTATATATTTATATATGTATGTGTATGTGTGTGTATATATATATATATATATATATATATATATATATGTGCATTATATGTGTGGAAAAGTGCGCAATAAAAAAAATATACAAATGTAAACAAATTGGATGATATTTGTTATAGTTTTGCGTCGTAATGTTCTTATTCATGTGATGTCCTGAATTACACAAATAAATACAAATAATACTGTTGCCAGAGGGGAAAAAATATATTGGTGAACCTGAAAATCAGTATCGGAACCTTAGTTCTGATTTATGCTGAGGTCTCACATATTTTTTTTATTTAAGTGTTTTTTTTTATTGTGTTTTCTTTTGCAAATTATGTATGTTTTGTAATTTTTGTACCATGTTTCTCTTCACTTATTTGTTTCGTATGTCGTAAGCAAATATTTTATGAGGGCTTATTATTTGCAAGGAGGCTCGCCATGACCTATCGAGTGGGTGTTAACGGGCGTCGGTACCCGAGGCATATCTTCGAGTGGTCCTTTGCTGCCTAACATTATGTATCTATCCGTATCTAAGATCTGAGGATACACGACGCTGTAGATACACGCAGCAGGTCAGGTACATGTACGCACCCCGTCTACACACAAGGTACTCATAACATCTCTGTATTATGTATCGACACAGAACTGACACACGCTCAACGTATCAACTACCTAATGGCGTTCTATCTAATTCGATTCTTAAATACATAAAACTGTGTGATTAGTAATATACACGTTTTTACTACAGGACGTCCCATTAGCTCAATGGTGCATGAGGGATATTCTAGGCAAGGCAAAATATCGGCATAAAATAAAGTTGTTCAGATTTCAACAAGCATCACGCGTTGTTAATTGTTCTCGTTTATCCAACTGTGTTATGTATGTGGTGTATAATTGCGAGATAGGTGAAATAGTAATGTACGAGTATAGTTACTGTGAAGCCGTCGGATGTAGTCCAGTAGCCAACCCCTCCTGAACACTTTACTCGAACAGAGCACCTAGCAGCCTCAGCCTTTTTTTTTTGTTGATGCGGTGAAACGCATTTACGCGCCTTCACCGTCCCTGGGTGGGGTCCAGTGGTGTTTTGTACTCGCGGCACATGATAGTGCCAAATATACAACAAATCATCAGAGCACCACGACGGCTAGTCAGCCCCCTAAGGGACCAACTCCACCTCCAACACCACCTCCAACATCCACAGATGGGGTTGCCCTGCACTACCTTTTCTTATAAGAGGGGTACCAAGAGCGATTCCTCCTCTTGATCTTTAGGTTCTTCTTATCGGGAAATGGTGAGGAGCCTTAGCCTCTCGTATATTCTGGGAACCCTTCTCTAGCCTCGGGCATCATGTGCAAGAGAGAAGTCGATAGAAGATCGCCAGCCCTGAAGCGCAGAAGACAGGAAATGGGAAGGGGATGTCGTCCTCTGGATTCTTCTGCCATAAACCTCGGTGCCATACCAATTATGAAACCACCTAGCCCCGAAGCTAACATCGATATTGCGTTTGCTGTTGAAACCTCCATTTTGTAATGTTAACAAAACTTCCGTATCCTTGATTGTAAATATCTCTTCGTTAATTAATAATTGTAATCATGGCACTTTTGGCCTTATTATCGGTTTCCTTTTTCCCTTTTCTCGTTGCTGCTGTGGAACACCTTTCTAACTTTGTGACTCCTTTTTCGAACACTTGTGTAACACTACATTCCACGAGGCGCCCACCGCCGCAGCCCTCGGCCTGTGCTCGCTTAATAAAGTTTAATCGCGTGTTTACTCTGCGCTGATCATCTTCTATCTCAGAATACAATTTCGCTTATAGTACAACCGGTTTATATGCACTTATTGCGATACCATCTTACTCTCGTCTGTAAATAACGTTCTATATTGCTACGACATTGAGGGTCAAATAGGAACACTACTAACCCATACCGGTTTACATTAAACAATTTAATTTATGATGTGAAAGACGCCGTGTCTTTGAAAGTGGACCGGGTTCCCATCCCGGCTCGACACGGAACACAGGGGCACTACTGAAGGCACCCTCCCCCACCTCTGCATTAACGCCACATGCCCTAACCGGCGAATCCGTAGGATCTCGTCATGCGTGGGGCTCCGGCTAGGGCTGTTGCGGCAGCCCACGATACCGTACGATACCCCCAGATCGACCGCACTGCGATGACCCTCTGCGCAGAGCGCAGATGGGCCTTATTCCTCACAGTGGGACGATCCGCCCAAACCGGAGCACCGTACGTCGCCATACTCCGACAGACACCGAAGTACAGCTGCCTGCAGGCGGCGCTAGGTCCTCCGAGGTTGAGGAGGAGTCTGCCCAGCGCACTTCCCGCCTTCACGACCTTCGGTCCCAACATAGCGAAGTGAGGGCTGAAGGTCCACCCTCCGTCAAGGATGAGCCCCAGATATCTGATGTGGGGGCTCAACTTGACCCTCTCCTCTTTGATTTATAGAGCGGCCCCCGGTGGGGGCCCCTTGCGGCCGGTCCCGCGGAAGATAAAGGGACCTCACCTCTCTATGCGGCTGATCACGAGGTCTAGACCGACCTCGGCCAGCCGGGCCACCTCCTTGTATGTCTTTCCCCGGGCATACACGAGGGTGTCATCCGCGTAGAAGATGACACTCATTCCGGGGAGGAGACGGCCTCGCAGGACCCAGTCGTAGCCGACGTCCCAGGACAGGATTGGTCCAAATACAGAACTCTGCGGGACGCCACACCCGACTCGCAGCCACTCCACGGACCCCGACCGGTTCTCGAGGGCCGCTCTGCGATCGGAGAGATACGCCTCTAACAGCCTCACGAGATAAGGAGGCACCTAGAAGAATTTCAGTGCCTCCCGTATCACGCTGTGCGGGAGACTATTGAAAGCGTTCGCGATTTCCAACGTCACAGCGACCACCACCTCCCCACTGCGTTACGCCTCACCCTTTGACCACGTCCACCACGCTTGAGGGCATCGATAGTCGACCGGCGTGCCCAGAACCCGAACTGTGACTCTGAGAGTTCGGGTCCCGTGCCCTCCTCTAGATGCTGAACGGGACGGGAGGCCACGATTCGTTGTAAAGCCTTCCCGATCGCTTTCAGCAGCACCAACCGCCGCCCTGCCCTTAGAAGCAGGCAGAGCCGACCCTCCTTCCATGCCCCCGGGAACTGACCAGACCACAGGCAGCGGTCAAAAATTTCCCGGAGGCTATCCCCGAGGTATACGAGAGAGGTCGCCAGCACTCTCCCATGCACCCGTCTGGACCCGGTGCCCTCTTCTTACTCTGGAGGCGAGTCAGAATCGCCTCTATTTCAGCCTCCGTGATGGGTGGCGGAACACCCTCCTCCTCGTCCGACGTTAGCCGAGCCATCCTGGGGTGGGTGAAGCCCACGGGTGTATCGGGGAACAATTCCCCGACGATCCTCCCCGGTTGGTCCGGCTGGAGCATCTCCGTTATGGGGGCTGACGGGGCGCGGAGCGTGTTCCGCGCCCTTTTGTAAGGTCGGCCCCAGGGATCCCTCTCTAGATCCCTTACGTGCTCCAGCTGGGCCTCCTCTTTGGCTCGGCCAGTGGCGTGGCCTGCTGTTGGATCTTCACCTTTTCCACATACATTCTGGGCAGCCTGTCGTCCCTGTCGACGTCCTGGGGGCGTCTCCGCCTGCTCCGGGTGTACAGCCTCCTGGCCTTGGAGGCTGTACACCCGGAGCCGGTACCCGGATAATTCGGCCGTCCACCAATAGAACGCCCGCCGCTAGGGCGGACTCTTCGCGGGCGGCATGGCCGCTCTGTACACCGCAGTGAATGCGTCGCAGAGCCGACCAGCCACGTCGTCCACCCCTAACTCCGTCAGCGGCGGGAGGCTCCATCGGCCGACGATGGGGGCCTCCTCTGCAAGCTCCCGCTCCTCTCCAGCCCCAGCTCTTCGAAATCGCGACTATAGGCGCGAACCTCCTCCCGCAGGTTGCCCAGTTCTCAATGTAACCGCGCGTTATGGGTCTTCAGCCGTGTCACCTCTTCGTCTTCCGTGCGGACCACCAGGGACTCCCTCATCTCCCTGATGGATCCCGCGGCTCTCCTGATTTTGGACGCGTAGCCCCTCTTCAGATTGGTGGACCTACCCGTGAGGTCCACTATAAGCCTGATGTTGGCCTCCGCCGCCCCCATTATCTCGTCAGCCCCACGCCTACCCTCTTCCTGCAGGGACGCCCTCTTCCGTAAGGCCTTCTCAAAGGTTACCTCCTTTTCCTTGTCTATGAGCTCTCGCAGCGCCGCCCTTGCTCCCGCTAGGCTATGCGACTTGCCTCGCTTGGCCACATTGCGTGGCCTGTACCCCACAGCCCCTACAACGCTTTCCTCTGATCCGGAACCGGAGTCCCCAGACCCCTACGTGAACAGTTGCTTGCGCCCTATTTCCGACTCCGACAAGGACGCCCGCGAGGATAGATCCTCCAGCACCTCGAAATCCTCCGGATTTCCC